>APFE030837952.1:0-41852 GCA_000404065.3 Pinus taeda | reverse complement strand
CCATCTGTGTGGTGTTAGAAACATTGTCTGGTTCAATAGCCAATTAATTTCCTGGTATATTTAAAGGATTGAGCGTGAGCAGCTTGTGAATCGTCAAACCGTCCTCCTTCAACTGCGATGCTAATATGATCTGCTGGCGCGTGCTTTCCAGCATCAATGGAACTCTCATAATGGGTCAGAAACTCCGCCTTGCCATTGGCCTTGAATTGCTGCTGCTCCTTTGAATCTGAAGGGCAACATCCAGGAGGAGTTGGAGCATTGTGTGGGCATCGAGGTGAAGCTGGAAGGCACTCAGAAACTCGTCGTGCTGCCCACGGGCCAACGGAAAAATAAACGTTACGTTGGTGTGAAGGAGTGGGAACATGGGGATTGTGTTGGGAGCAGCTTTAAGAGAAGACCGAACATTACTGCATTTATGCGATCCTGGAGGAGTGGGAACATTTCCATCGGGTTGAGGTGCCGGAGAAGCGGCAACAAGAAGAAAGGGGTTTTCCTTAAACAACGACGTCGACATAAGTAAAATGAGAGAAACGTGAGCTATACTTGCAGATGGAATATTTGAGATAATGAGAGTTATGGAGACGTCATTTATGATTGAGTTGTAGTTGCAGAAGAAATATTTGATGCATACATACAATGCTATGCATTACTGACATGGAGGGAGATATGTATTTATATATACATACAGAGAGGGCGAGGAGCGGAGGACGACCCTGAATTGTTGAATAGAATTCAAATTAAATAGAGGATGCAATTGAATTGACTTGCCACGATAGTAAGCAGAAGGTGCAACATAGTTAGAAATTGGAGGAAGGTAATTGAGATGTGTCTTATTTTAATCCGTGGGAAACAGAAGGTGCAACATAGTTAGAAATTAGTGGAAAGTAATTGAGATGTATCTGATTTTAATCTGCAGCGGCAGCCTTGATGTGTATAATCTTTGGTCAATCCGTGACTTTCCATTCAGATTCCGAACACTTGCAAAGTAGATTTGAGAATACAGCAATATCTAAGAGATTGCGGTCATATATATTTATAGGCTTAATAAATTCGATAGATAATAAACTTAAAAAATAATGGTAATAAAACTGGGTTAAAATTTTATCGGGAGAAATAATTATATAAATTAATTAAAAGTGAAAAAAATTCTCCTTTCATTGAAATAAATAAAATACTTTAATTTGTAGTTAATTTTATCTCAGACGCTAACGCAATTCTCTGCAAGTTCTGGCCACAATGTGAAGTTATCTCCCAACTCGCATGCGCAGCGACCATCTTTTTCAAACACAAAAAAAACACTTATATTCTGTTACATCTGAGCCATGTCTCTTCGTTTTAGAATTTTTCTATATAAACCCCACAACTGCTCGGATTCAAAGCATCCGCGGACTTTCTTGCTCATCGGTTCAGTGCTCTGGGATTCCGCAACCATCGTTTATTTGCTTTTTACTGTGGGAAACTACAAGTCAGTCGCGACGGGGCTGACGGTGTGGATGTCGCGGTTCGGAATGGACGTCATACGCTTGAAGCAGCTGCTTATCCAGCTCACAAATTCCCTTTTCCAAGAGGTAGTGATCACTTTTTTATTTAATTTTTGTTTGTAAGGGTTTTGGTTTTTTCTGTTCAATTTGTGGGTCAAATTTTATTGTAATTGAGCTCAGCAGATTCAGTACACATGATTATGTTGATAATTCTGTAAATGGGTAGTTGAATTATCGAACTTGAGTTGCAGGGATTTCTGGATGAGCAATTCACACAGTTGCAGCAGTTGCAAGACCAGAACGACCCGGAATTTGTAACCGAAGTTATTTCGTTGTTCTTTGAAGATTCTGAGAAGCAGCTCCATAACTTGTCAAACGAACTGTATGTTTGTTAATTGTACACAATATTTCATTGTTTTTTTATGTTTCTGAAAATTTTCTGTTCATGCAAAACTATTTTAAATATTTTTAGCATGTAAATTTTCACAGTTTAATTCTAGAGAATTTACCAATAAAAACAATTGTCCTTATTAATTTGAATTCTATTAATGTCTTGCAGGGATAATGAGGCAATTGATTACAAGAGAATCGATGCCTATGTGCACCAGTTCAAGGGAAGCAGTTCCAGGTATAAATGTATTGATGATTATATGTCTGAGATAATTCCTCCAAGTTACACTTACTCAGTTTTAAGCTAGTTTAAATGTAATCTAAATTTAAGATGTATCAGTCATACTAGGGTTTTAATTTAGTTTACATGCAATCTAAATCTAAATTTAAATGCATCAGTCTTACTAGAGTTTTGATTTAGAAAGTGTTGATTATTTAGTTGATATAGCATATTTAGGGTTTGCAATAATCCCACCATAGTCCCACCGCTATTTAACAACTCATATCTAAGTGTGTTATTCCATCTATCATTATTCTGTAATTATATATTACAATGATTGAACAATGTAAGAAACGTACACATCGTAGAGCTGAAGTGGTTTGACATTTTTCACATCGACACGGTAGGGGCGCAGAGAGTTAAAAATGTAAGCATAGGGTTTCGTGCACTTTGTAATGACAATAACCGGGAAGGGTAAGTGACACAGCTCTGGAAACAACTATATGCATCACCGTTGTATTTTTTGTTTTTTGATGTTCTGCTGAGTAATTTCAGCGAAATCGATTTGGTGCAGGTGCCTTCAATGTCTACAGCAACTGAGGGAAGAATATTATCTCTTCAAGAATAAACTGCAGCATCTGTTTCATGTATTCCGGAATCAGAGCCTGCGGTTGTGGGGAGCTACTTTCAGTTGAACATGCATTTTTTGAATTCATTTTAGATAAGGTAGGATTTGGTTTTATCCATATCGCTGACGGCATTCCCATTGTGCTATATTTAGTTGAGTTCTTCCATATCGATGGACATTGTCCTTTGGTTTTCTTCTGTGTAATTTGTTGGCATATGGAAGCTTCCACGAATTTGAAATAGTAATTCAAATCATAACTGAGGTACTGGGTAATAACAAGGCCTTGCTTGACCCCAAATCGCATTCCAAATCAAGTGCATAATGGCAGGTGGAATGTTCATCGAAGGCGGCAATAGCCGAGGGGAGGTTCACCCAACAGTGTTCGTCTTCTTCTCATGCATTGTAGCCGCCACTGGAGGCCTCATCTTCGGTTATGATATAGGAATTTCAGGTCTGCATTAAACTGGCATTATAATTTCTTTAAACTTGCATTATTTCTACAGCCCTGAACTTAGAAGAACATAATGAAATAAAATAACTTTCATATATGCAGCACACTGTAAGTTGGCGTCTTTTCTTTACCTGTGCTATATATACTGTCTATACTCATTCTGACTTTAAATCTTCCCTGTATATAACAGTTGGCATGGAATACTTGTAAGATCTGTTCTATGGAATCTTATATTTACCTTTAGAATATAGCAGTATCATAATATGAATAATGCATCTGGTTTTCATGTGGCGTTACATCCCTGGATGACTTTTTACATATATTTTTCCCTAGTTTGGAAAGGAATATGAAAGAGGAAAACACTGATGCTTACTGTAAATTTGACGGCCAATCGTTGAGTGCATTTCATCACTGTACATTGCTGGTCTGATCGCCTCCTTAAGATATCCCTGATGTCTGTATTTTCCGGAGAGAGCCCGCGGTTCTTCTAGTTTCTCTTCAATGAAGAATATCAATTTTCTATGGTATTAAATTGTTGCTTCCATTTTTTTTCCATATGCAATATTTCTTATGTCAAAATTCATATAGATATTATGTAATAATATGGCTTTATCGATGGTAAATTCTCCTCTGATAACCTGGACAAGAGGATTAAATTCTCTAAATTCAAGTACAAGCTCCAAAATCTCATCACATAAGTTAGGCAACTTCGAGTAAAATGAGGCTCCAGCGCTCTTTCTGTTTTTTGCATCCCTGAAATGTACGCAAATTTCACTGATTATGTTATTTGACAGGAAAAAGAGCAAAATACGAGGAGAGACTGAGAAATTCTCGTCCAGGTCCATACAATTAGAGGTTCTGCGTAAATACTCTTTACTTCGGGTTATTCGGGTTATTTGTAACTCCTTTCAGTAAAAAGGTATTATCCCCAATGCATTTTCTTTGCAAGCATGTATTATCCTTTGTAAGGCACTATGTTTAACTCCTTTCAATGAACTGATTTAATTTATTATCTTTCAATGTGCTACTTTAATTTATTATCTTGGAATGCATTTCAATATTTCTCCTCCCAATGCATTTGCTATATTTCTCCAACGCACTGCAATATCTCTTCAGCATACTTTGTTATCAATTCAATTTGGCTACAAATACTATAACAACTTTTAACAAGTTCTATGGCATGCCTTTAATAGGTTATTTAAATACATATCCTATTCAATGAACCTTTATATTTGCTTCCAACATATTGTCAACTTATTTATCTTTCAACTCACTGCTTGTTACATATTCGCTCCAATGCCCAGCTTGGATAGTTTTCAACACAGCCTTTGATGGATTCGCAATCCACTCTTAAATGGGTTTTAATGTTGCCTTTCCATTGTTTTCATCGCACTTTATTTTGATGTAATTACTGATCCTTTTAACACATTTTGTAAATTTTTGTTCAACGCGGTGTTATTTTATATATTCACTGCTTTAATATATTGCACCAGTATTAATATATCATCTCAACATAATGCATTGTTTGTATCATCCTTTCAATGCACAACAATGTTCTTCAACGAATTTGCAATATGTATTCAACACATTTCAATATCTCTTCAACACATTTTAATGTAATATATTGCATTACTCTCCAACGTATTGCAATGTAATATATTCTTCCTCAACTCACTATGTCACATATTCTCCCTCAATGTATTTACTATATTTCTTTTGGTAGTAAATAATATAAAACTTTGCATCATTTATCAAACCTTTTATTCATTTCCTGTGTATGGTTTTCGACTCAATGCAATGTCTCTTTAATGTATTGTTTTTATTACGCTTTCAACACATGTATATTGAACGCACATTTTGATATATTATGTTTTTATTACCCTTTCAACACATGTATATTCAACGCACATTTTGACATATTATTCATCACATTGCTCGTAGATCCTTCCAACATACTTTTAAATATAGCCTTTGCATGTATTTGATAGATAAGACCTTTTGTAGTGTATAGTTTTTCCTTTTCCTTTAATGTATTGTATTCTCCCTTCAACATAATGTTTATGCAATCTTTGGAGTGTTTGGTTCGAATATAATGTTATTTTATTGTTTATGCAATCTGGTTCTGTCTTGAAAGTATGCAAATTCAATCCTCATTCACTTAATCAAATCATATAGGTAAAGAAGTGATCAACCAATACATTCTCAAGAAGTGAAGAAGTGAATTTATTGTTAAAAATCACTTATTAATAATGAATATGAATATATAGGTAAAGAAGTGATGAACCAATACATTCTCAAGAAGTGAAGAAGTGGATTTATTGTTAAAATTCATTTATTAATAATGAATATGAATGTTGGAAATTGCACATTGTTAACCCTAGCACTCTAACTTTGGACCAATTAACTCTCTGTTAATGTTAAGGTATGAGCTCATCAAGTTTTTGTTATTTTGTTTCCTTTGTAATTTGCAAATTAAAGCATACGAACAGTTCCTATATTGTTCTGTTTGGTCAATTGATGGCCTCCCGCCAAAGCTCTAACGATTGCTGTTTGATTGGACTCGTGTCCTGGGCAATTCAATGATCGATTAAATGATTTGTACGTTTCTCGGTAGAAGGGTTAGGGCTTCGAACCTGTCCCACCGGATGTTAACCTGTACCCGCCGGTTATCCTCACACAAAAGCGCTCGTTGTCAACCCTCCATTAATCATTTTTATTTCGCTTTTTCCGGGTCACTCTGCCAAAGTCTTATGCTGCTCCACGAGAGCTCTGGTCACTTTACCCTTCTAGTTTTCGAAGCTCGCTACGAGGGCTCTTCCGACCTTTTCCTGTCCCTGGAGGTGATATCTTACCGGTTTGGAGGCGCCGTTCTGTTCTGCAGGTTCTGTATTTGATTTGGTAGCTGGTTAACTCGGTTTTCTTGTTTTTAGTCCTTTAAGCTTATTGTCTGCTCGCTTCATTAACAGGGTTTTCCGTGGCAGGTTATCCTCCAGCTATTCGTCGCTTCAATCTCTTGCCAAGGTGAGCGTTCATTCTCTGTCAGATTTCCCTTATCTCTTCTTTACTTAACCTGACATATTCGTTCCACGTCTTCAGGGTTTTATGGGTCATTCGCTGTTCGTTTCGACCTCCTTCATTCAGGTATTTTCTTCTCTGTTGATACCTTCGATTCTTGTTTTTCTTTGAGGGTTTTACTGGTTAGGGTTTTGCTGACCCTTTTCGTGTGACTTTCAGGTGGCTCGAAACTTGTCGGTTCCTGATGGCACTCTTCACAACTGTTGCCGTTTGCTCAACCCTACAATACTCTCTTCTGGGTACGGTCTTAACTTATCGGTCCTTATCCATAGAGTTTTTCTGAGGTTTTGTCTGTAGTTTACAGTCGCCTATGCGAGGTTTCTACCTGTCTGTTGATTGGTGTAACTTACTCCATCTCTGGCATTTTTAGAGAGTAATTAGTCCTCTGTTCGGAAATGTCCTTTCTGGTTTCAGTCGAAACTCTGTTCTGAAGGTGGTTGTTCGGGTTTTCGAACCCTAGTCTGTAAGTATGGTCACTTATCAGTCTTTTTTTATTGGTACCTGTTTGCCTGTAACTCCTCGTTCTGTCAAGAGGGTTGTTTAGGTTAATGGAAACCCTCGGGTAATCGGAACCCCGGTTGCCAACACTATGGGATACTCTCGCTACAGTGGTTTTTTTGATGACCTCTCGGTCCACAATATAATATGCAAACTCTAAGTGATATTTGTGACTTGTCTGTAAATAAATATTTGTGCAAAGTCTGCGTTGTTCTGATGAATGCGTTTCTTTGGTCTCGAAGGGACCGTGAATCAAATGAACTGTATTTAAATTAACCTTGTAATCTAATACTACAGTTATTTCGATTTCACTATGACACTGCTCTGTTCATATTATAGTAAGGTCATTTCGGGTTACCTGAATTTGATTTCTGTTCAGGTTTCCTTGTTCTTTTCGTTCTGGACGTGCACTGTTATGCACCTTCTTTGTCGTTGTTGTTATCTCTCTTTGTCAGACTTTGTCATATTCTGGACTTCTTCCTTCTCGCTCTGGAAAATTATGTCTTGCATCCATTCATTGTTCTCCTCGCTTGTCGTCCTGTACTGTTACTCTTATGCTAGTTTGTTACACATACAAAGTTATATTACATGCATGAACATTTCATTACAGTGATGATACAGTAGATTAAAAATAGATGTTCTTTGTTTGAAAAGAAAAATGACTGTATTTCCTTTCAGTTTCTCTGTTCTTCGGGGGAATCCCGTACAATGATTTTTTTTCTCTTTTTAACATTTGTGAATCAATACAGTTCGGTTTAGTTGGAACTACCCTAACAGATTATTGTAACTAATTACCAGTTTCTGAAATGCCCTAACTAATACAACTGTAAAGAGCTAATTAACTAATAAAGAGGAACTAATTAACTGTCAGTTTATCTTGCTGTCCATAATTCCTACTTGCAACAGAAATAACTCATGACTTATGATAAAATAAAATAATTAAAAGTAACGTAAAATGACTTGACAAGCCTACGCCTGTTAGCCATGAATTTATGATTGCATCCTTGTGAGACTGTCAGCCAACTTCCGTCTCCTCGGAGCTGGATGCTCCTGCATCATCAATCCTCAAAAATTAAAAGAAATCACATCTTTTCTCGAAGTTTCTCAAATTCCTGTTGTTCTATCGCTTATTTTTCAATGCTCATAACTCATGACAATCCAAGTGATGTTATAAAGGAAATATACAACATTGGGCAACATGTTTAACTAGTAAAATATAGATTTCAATAGACAATCTATTGTTATTTTATTTCACAAATGCAATCAACAATAATGTTAACTTTCACAAATATTCTTAAAGTTGTGGTGCATTTTTTCATTTTGTCTTTCCACTACTTCTTTTTGTTAACTTGCAGAAATATTCTTAAAGTTATGCTGCATTTTTTCATTATGTCTTTCCACTGTTTCCATTTCCAATTCCTTTGTTATTTATAAATATGACTTGTTGCTAGAAATTCCCCGCAGAGCTCGGCAGGGACTACCGCCACGGCAGTGGCTCCTTGTTTTGATGAAATATTCAAGGCTCACCATAAAATCTCAGATGTTTTCAAGCTTGTTGTCACCATATTTGGAAGTAACACACTTTATTTGGAATCACACCTACGACGTTCTTCACACGCTTTATAATCTGGAGTCCTGCTTTACTTTCTCTCACTGGGGACTCAGCATTGCCAGAAATTGAGAGAGTAAGTGCCCAAGTTGCTCTTTCTTGCTAGAGGATCTACAATAAAAGGTATTGGTTTGGCTTTTCCAGGAATAACGACGGAGCTTTGCATTTTTATATATGCATAACAAAGATACTTGAACTGCAAGATCGCAAGGAACTGCAATAAAAAGTAATGGTTGGGTTTTCAAGGAATACCGATGGAGTTATATATAATATATATATATAGATATATATATATATATAGATATATATATATATATATAAAATACAGACTCGTTACTATCCTGAGGCAATATATGTGCATTATTATTTAACTATATCCCTAATATTTAATTTAGAATTTTATGTTAAAATTGTGAGGCTAAGGATTGTATTTCTTTCTCTCTCCCTGAATGAAAATGTTGATTCTCAAAACATGGTAATCTCTCCCAAAGACAATGGGATTATTTTTACTTCACTTATTTGTTAATTTAGAATTTTATGTTAAAATTCTGAGGCTAAGGATTGTATTTCTTTCTCTCTCTGTGAATGAAAATGTTGATTCTCAAAATATAGTAATCTCTCCCAAAGACAATGGGATTACTTTTACTTCACTTATTTGTTATTCAAGCAGTGAATTATAGATACTTATGTTGATTTGAATTAGTACCACTTAAATTGTTATACATTTTTTTGTTATTGAAACACTTAAATATAAATAAGTTGGAGCTTTGAGTATTAGTATTTTTATATCAAGATGGTAAGAAAAAGTATTAACATCTTTTCTCCTCTCATTCCCTCTCTAATCTAGGGAACTCACAACCGTTCATTTTATGATATTTTTGCATCATTAATGAATTTCCCCATACTTATATATATGTACCATAAGTCTCAACTTGTACAAGGCAGACTTTTATGTGAAAGATTAAAATTTATTCATATTTTATTATTATTATTATTATGTATTCAATGTCAAGTATTTAATTACTTACAATTTAAGTTATCTATAATATTATATCTTTTAATTGGCTAATATTGATTTGTCAATTTAATTTTATTAATGTGAAAAATATATGTCATAATTTTTTTTGTTAATGATTTTTTTTACTTATATAAAAATATATAATTTTGAAATTTATTTTTAACTCTTTTTAATGTAAAAAATTAAATATATTATATTTATTGATTTATAAAAAATAAAATATAAAATTATAATATTAATTATATTTAATTTAGATTCAAGTTTAAATTTTATATGTTTTCTTCATTATTCTCAACCACATATAATTCAATCTTGTTTTGTTAGTATATGACACACTATGCTAGAGAAAAAGTCACAATGATAAATGCTATAATTTTATATGATATATTTCATTTCTGGTTGATAAATAAAATCTTCAAAAATGATTTAAAAATAAATAAAAAGAAATAAACACTTAATACTTTCATATTAATATAAGATAATCTCATATTAAACATATTATTATAATAATTTTAAAATTTCTTACTAAAAAAATCAAATTTAATAACATTAATTATTATGTCATTTGAAACAATGAAATTCAACCCTATCCTAACTGAATTTGTGAAAAAATAATTAATCTTAATCAAGTCTAGACATCTTAAATGTCAACTGCATTCTTACTTAAGGAAATACTAAGAAAATAATTGATTAGATTAATCAAACATAATGTCTCAAAATGTCAAGTAAATTAGTTTAAATTGTACCTAAGTATATGGATTTAGCCTAAAATTGTTAGTGGATTCGCACATTTGAAAAAGAATTATGAAACTTTGTAGGTAAAGAATACTTGCACAATTGATAAAATTCCCTATATAGAAGGAAGTTTTGAAATTTGAACATGTGATCAGATAGTCAATGAAATCATTCAAGATCAAAGTTATTCATATTAATTTTTTATTTTAGTAATAAATATTTAATTATTTATAGTTTGATTTAAAATTTATAGTATTTTTTTGTCCAAATTCATAATATTGATTTGCTTATTTCAATTTATTTAATACTAAAAATATATATTATATAATTCTTTTTATCTTAATAAGATATTTTTTTATCATATATTAAAAACATATAAATTTTGAAAATTTTTTTTTTAAATTCCTTTTAAGTATGAATTAATATATTTATATGTTTTTTATAAATAAAAAATTAATATATAATGCTAATTAGATTTAGTTAACATTTAATTATAACTTTAAATGTTTTTTTTTTTTACTCTCATACCTTTAATTATTTTTCTGCATAGTATTTTATACTAATTGTATATGATAATTTTAATTTCCCAATTAATAAATAAAATATTTAAAACTTATTAATAAATGAAAAAACATAATAATTTCATATTAATATAAGATAATCTCATATTTTTTTTCTATGTAACAACTAATTCAATTGACTGCAAATCAAAATATTTTACATATAGCGGAGGCTGCAGGGGCGAGAACCTGAGAGCTTTCATCATTACAGAACTGCCCCATAGCTGTGAGAACTGGGGGAAAACAAAAACATACAGCCAACTAAATTGGCATTACATTTAGACATAGACTGAGATACAAGAAGTGAAACAAAAGAGCAAAGCTGATGGAAAATGTTCAGGAGGAGAATTAACGCTTCGTAAGTGGGAGACCATAATCTGAAGTTGATGCCGTCAAGCCGAACCATGACCAAAATGTTTGGGTAATGCTTTCTGAGCACCCACCAAAGAACAAAAAGAGGCAAACCACAACACATGTTAATGATTTTCCTCTGCTTCCCCATGAGTCTCCTCGGCATCCTGACATGCGTCATCATGACTAAGAGGCTCATTGCCTTCCATCACCTTGTCGAGGTCAGTTGTCCTTCCATCTATCTCCGCTTCAATTGGGTCACTGTCAACCAGGGGAGGGATAACAGGGGGCAAGTTAACTTGCAGACCAGGCTCAATCTCCTGCTTGATACCCAGAGAATCCTCGGCCGAGGAGTGCTCACTGGTGTGAGAGGGGTTGGGCACAATGCAGGAAAGAGGGGCAATTTGGTTGTCTTCTTCCGACATGATAATGGTGATCTGAGCAGAAATCAAAAGCCTATTCAAATTTCTTTGGAATTTAAAATGGGTAGATTGAAAGGCACTATTGGGAATCGGCTTGCGAGGAGGATTGTTGTGGGGAAGGTCCTCAGGAGAGAAAGAGAGGTTGATGGGAGAGAGAGCTGGGTTGGCACGAGGATTGATTGAGGGCCGCTTGCCACTGCTAGGGCTGTCACCCGAGCGAATCCGCTTCCCATGGCGCTTCATTTTGCCAACCCACAGAACAGACACAGAAAAATCAAAAGAACAGAGCCTAAAACCAGAGGAATGACCAAATTGAACCCAAGGCCCGTAAGTGCAAACAATTGAAGCCCGAGACCGAGAAGAAATAGAGACAAAACTGATATTAGAGATAACAGACCACTTACCCCAAGCCACTGAACTAATTCCTCTGTGGAGCATGCAGGTGAATTCGAGGTGCTACAAATTCAAACCCGGGTGAGCCTGAATCTTGCCTCTAAAGACCGGCCCATTCACATCTTCACACCATAACTAAAAACCAAACCTAGAACCAGAGTCCTGAACGCTGGAGGTGGTATGAACGTATGGAAATGCCATGTATTTAACCATCAACAGGCAGCTTGGAAGTGTGTCCAGCATTAATGTCGCCGGCCTGCCCTGTCCTCCAACCATAAAAACATTCCCTCTGCGAGAGAGTGTGATCTGGGACGCCACGCTGCTTAGCAGGTGGCAGTGCCTAGGTTCTTTATGTTGCATGAAGACCATTAAATGTCGAACCATCACCTGGATCCGGGAAGATAATCTCATATTAAATATATCAAATATTTCATTATAATAATTTTGAATTTAATTATTAAGAAAATTTAAATTTATTAAGATGAATTACTATGTCTTTTGGAATATTGCAAGGCAACCCTATCCTAATTGGCTTTATAAAAAAATAATTAGACATCTAAAATGCCAAATTGTAACACACATACAACCTACCCTAGATAATAATAAATTAAAAAAATTACCCAATTGTACAAGGTGATGGCATCCACAGTATAATACATATTAAACCAGCTTTGTATGCATAGACATCAATACACAACCATATTGTTAATAATAGCACTAGGTATAATTGGCCACCTTGGGTTTGTGCGGTAAGATTATTTCATATGTCGCATGGTGCTACGTATATGACCTGCGCACATGCTAAAGGTGGAATGAATCTTGTTTCTTATATGTGCTTGCGATAAACTTTAACCTCACATGTGACCATCCTCGTCGATCTTCGATGTTTCTCTAGACTCTACTTGGCAGCTGACCGAGGAGGCATCTGGCTCTTGCCACACCGTTGATCCAAGTGTCAATCCAAAGACTGCTGGAATTCTGGGTGATTAGGGTAATTCCTCCACTCCCAAAACCCTAACCAATTTTTCATTTTGTTCTCCTTACTCAGGCTCTGACATATCTTTGCCTCTGGTTCTAGTTCTTACTGTGCAATGGAGGATTACTCAAGATCAATTATTTGGCATGTCATCACTAACCAGGTAATATTTTAGCTCTGAATCGAGTTCTGATTTTGCAATTGCAGGCACCCCAGGTTTATGACAGGTTCACACTTAGGGTGGTGCAGGCAAATCTTGACACAACTGTGGCAACTTCAAGAAAGGTAAGTTCCTATTAGCCCTTCCCTTACACAAATGATTTTTTTTGATTCGGTGCATGTCGTTCGCAAGTTTAGACCCGCAACATAGCTTACCCATTGAGGTAATTTTCCCTTAGTCTTCTAGTAATGTGGTTTAAAGAAACCCTTCGAGTATTTGTGGTGTTCCATTCTTCTCGTTTCCAGATGCGATTGTCTCCTTTGTGCTCAAGCTTACTCTCAACCGTCTTGTGAATTATTCTTCTTGTGAACTGATGGGTTGCTCAATGGTCCTCTGCAGTGTTTACCAAGCCGAGGGTTTCAGTGAGAAGTGAGCTAAGTTGCATTCTATTACCGTTTCTCAAGGTCGGAACCCTCTTGGGTTCTGGGTTTTCAGTTACATCGATGATATAGGGTTCGACCCTGATAGTTAATGAAATTTAATGTATTATTTTTTTGAATTCTGGGCTACGACCCATTTGTATCAAATCTGACTCGGCATCTACAAAACTCGATAAGTTCCTCCCCTAAATTGAAAGTTAATTTCAAAAGAAAGGATTAGTTGCTCTAGTTTTTCGATAAAGACACATATATTCTAGTAATGACTATTATTCTACTGAAAATATGTTTATTCTCAACTAGTTTAATGGCACCAATTTTCTACATTTATGGTTGTCCCATCCACTTGAGTTTTCCAGCATAATGTATCCAACTCGTATAATTTTAGTTTTGTTTCCAATAGTTTAGAGCAGTGATAGTTTACTGTGTGGTTTTGAGCCCTTTTAGACTTTGTTTTTGTTCAATATTGGATAAAACCTTTAACTCTAGTTATATATTATTTCTTTGTTGAAACCTGTTGTGTTATTCATTCTCTAAGCGAACTTAAAGTTTTGCTTCTGTACTTCCATTCATAAAATATATGGGTTTTCTTAGTTCCTTAACATTGTCAAGACCATATTGACAACACAAGTAACCAACAATCACGTTGTGAACATAATGATGAGTGTGCTAAGTGACATAGATTTTGTCAGCTCCAGGTTCTTCTACACTATCCATTTGCACTCCACTTGGTTGACGTGATAAATGTAGCTACATGATGTTTTTGTATACATAACTACATAACTATTTACATATTTGCATTTGTTCAGTACAATAAGACCCTTTAGGAATGGAAACATAACAATATGTTTCAATATTGTCACAACCCTTTTTGTTTTACAGAAAAAAAAAAACTTATTTACATGAAACTATAGCTTACTTTCATAACACAAATTCTCTAAATAAAAGGAAATACTTATCTTCCCGATAGATAGTTCGGGAACTCAAATAAAAGAGAAACCTCCTCCCTTCCTTCGAGTTTGGGATTCACATCTCACTTCCCCCGAGCTTCCTAACTACGAGCCAATTTTATTTTGTATAAATGATCTTCCCTTTTGTAGAAATGATCTTCCCTCAAGACTCTACAGTCCAGTCTGAATCGACCAATGTAGAGGGTTCCACTGAGTTTAGCCCAGCCCAAGAATGATTCTCCCACCTATAGTACACAAAACTTCTTGTTCTATTTCTCTTCTCTCTGAAAGGACTTGAGTCTTTTAGATGAACAAGAAAAATAAATAATCCCCTCTCTTCCCTCTCATATCACTTCATCTCCTCAGATCGAGGATCAAGAATATGACCATCTAACTGCCTAGTAGTTAGACAAACCATTTAGGGTCTCCTGTTTGAGCTTTCCAGACACACCAATACAGAAGCAAGTCATGCATATACCATAAAGAAAAGAAATACTTATTAACATGTTCATAGCAACTTAAAACTAATTTTCCTTAAGTTCTCGTTAACCTCCTAATTTCAGCTTATGATTAAAATATCATTAATCAATCATAACTAACTCAAAATTTTAGTAACTTATTAACTAATAGTTACTCATGTATCACATTCGACATCATCCCCTTTTTGTTTGAAGCACTGTCCTCGGTGTTTAAACTTCCTCTTGAAACACATCAAGATATGCTTGTTGCATTAATTCTTTATCTTACCAAGTAACCTGCTCTGGGCTAAAGTGTCACCACTACACTTTAACTTAGGTGATAGCTCGCCTTTGCAACATTATTTCTCTTTTTTATAGAATATGCAGGGATTCTACTAGGAACTTTTCTATCGGTTCAACTTGCATGATACAAAACGAATTATCTTTAGCTCTATCTAGTTAATAATCAAGTATACTTAATTCACAATACTTTAATTACCCATCTATCTTGCCAATTTATAATATTTATGGAATCATATATATATATATTAAGGAGACAAACATGAAACAAATTATAAACTTGTATATGACTTGGTAGTGCAACTCTATACGCCACTGGTCCTACCCTTTCCAATATTTGGAAAGGTCTATAATATGAAGGTGCTACATTTTTATCTTTAAGTACTTTTTTTGGGTTTAACCTAGACATACACATGGTCACCCACCTGAAACTCCTTGAACATTCTTCTTTTATTTGCATAATATATTTGCCTATCTTGAGCTTCTCTTAAGTTTTGTCACACTTTCCTTACCGCTTGCTCCATTTCTACTAATACATTAGGTTCGAAGTTAACTTATCATCCGGGCTACTCCACTTAGTATGATTTTGATAACCCTTCCCATAGAACACTTCAAAAGGACTAATCTTGATTGTCTCATGATAGCTATTGTTATAAGAGAACTCCAGTAAATGAAGATATTCTTCCCACTTTGTTGGTTGTTGCATCACATACATGTGAATCATGTCCTCCAATACCCAATTAACCTATTTAGTCTGTCCATTGTTTTGTGGATGATATGTCGTACTGAATTGGTAATGGGTACCCAATCCCAATAAGAGAGCCTTCCAAAATGCAGACGTAAATTTTACATCCCTATCAGAAATTATTACTCTTGGTATTCCATGCAACCGAAATATTTCCCTGATGAATATGTCTGCAATCTGAACAGTTTAGAGTGTAGATTTAAGAGGGATAAAATTAGCCATATTGCTAAATTTGTCCACTACTACCATAATCGAGTCATTTTTCTTCTTGGACCTTGGAAAGCCTATGATAAAATCCAAAGTAAGAGTATCCCACTTCCACTAACGTATAGGTAGTGGGTGAAGTAATCCAGCTAGGTGTTGGTGCTCTGTTTTGAAGTACTAACATTCTAAGTACCTAACCAAGTACTCTGTAGTCCTTTCTCATTCCTCGCTAGAAATAGTTCTTTTTTATTGCAGAAAATATTTTTTGATATCGAGGATGAGCGACATATGGATTTCGGTGGAACTCATCTAACAGAAATTGCTTGACTGACATCCGATTGGGAATATATATTCTTCTCGTGAAAGTTAGTAAATTATTATCAGTAATGCTATAATGATATTTTTTTTCATATTATACATTCATTTACTTTGCTGTCAAAAAATTGTTTACTCAGGGTCTTCGTAGGCACCTTCCTTAATTTTTTCAGTACAGTGAAATTCTATCATGTTGTAAGCAATTTCATATACGTAATACAACTTCCTACTTAGTGCATCTACCACACAATTCTCCTTTCCTTTCAAATGCTTGATTTCGAAATTGAACTCACTTAGGAATGCAGTCCACCTAGCTTGGAAAAGATTTAGGCTGGGTTGCTTAAAGAAATTGGTTAAACTACTAAGATCTATCATTAACATAAATATTTTCCCAACAGATAATGCCGCTAGACCTTAAGGGCATGAATAATTGCAGGTAATTGCAGGTCATGCGTAGAGTGTCTTTGTTCATTCTCTTTCAACTTGCGGCCTTCATAAGCTATGACCCTCCCATAAAGCATTAAAACTCCTCCAATGCCCTCCTAGCAATCATCTATACACACTGTAAATACTTTATCTAAGTTTACAATTTTTAGCACACGGGCAGTTGTTAAAAATTGTTTCATCTTTTCAAAATTGTGTTGACATTCTTCGTCCACCTAAACACTCTTCCCTTCTTTCTCAAGGAAGTGATAGCGTAGTAAAATCTAGAAAATCCCTCAATAAAGGGATAGTAATGTCTAGTCAAGCCCATAAATGAGCTCATATCTGCAATGTTCATGGGGACATACTGATTCATAATAGTTCTAATCTTCTTAGAGCCTACCACTAAACCCTTAGAGGAAATATCATTCCCAAAATACTGAATCTCTTTTTTTTTAAAGTCACATTTATTGAATTTAAAATAAATATGATTTTATCTTAGTGTTTGCAACACTATCTAAAGATGCTTCTTATGCTCCTCTAGGTTTCTAGAATAAATAATAATATGATCAACTACGAATATTAAGATCAGCTTATTCGGATAAGGATGAAAAATATGATTCATCAAGATCATGAATGTGTCTAGCGCATTGCTAAGACCAAAAGGAAAATAACGAATCCGTAATGAACATAGAGGGTTTGAAATGTTTCCTTATGGATATCCTACTCTTTTATCCTAGTTTGGGGATAACCTCACAATAAATCAATTTTAGAAAACACAGTAGCTCCCTTCATCTAATCAAACAGGTCATCAATTCTTGGTAATCGATACTTTTTTTAAGATTTAATTTGTTTAGTTGTCAATAGTCAATGCACAAATAAAAATGTACCATCTTCCCTTTCTTACAAATAACATTGAGGCTCCCTAGGGTGACACATTTGATCGAATATATCCTTTTTTGAGTAGCTGATATAGTTGTAGCTTTAATTCTATTAACTCGGGAATACTTATGTGGTAAGGAATTTTTGATACAAGTACTGCTCCCAGAACCAACTCTATGGTAAAATATATATTTCGTTTGGGTGGTAATCCTAGTATCTCCTCTAGAAATACATCTACAAATTCTTGTATTACTAATATGATTTCTAGAGCTTTTATATTATCTTTAGAGTTAGTATATGCAACCTGCACCACATCGATTTGACAACCTTTTTCATACACTTTCTTAATTGGTTGGTTGTGATGGGTTGCAACTTTATAACTCTCTGAATACCTCGCATGATGTTCCTATTTCCTTCATTTATAAGGAAGCTAACAATCTTTTCCTTATAATTTACAAGGGCCCAATTCCTTTCCAGTAAGTTCATACTAATTAGTACATCATAATATCCTAGGATTAGTACATTTAAGGTTACATTGACTTGATTTCCATCTGCTTCCACATGACAGTTCTCTATTTTTGCAACTACCCTTTGCTTTGCCCTAGTGACCAATTACACTAACCAGGGATTTTTAAATTTAATACTTTGCAAATGACATAACTCAACTACCTTAGGATTAATGCATCTCAAACTAGCATCAGGGTCTATTAAAATAAAAAGGGAGTGGTTAGCTACTTTAAATTCAAATTCCACCATCTTCAGTTGGTATTCAGCTTGGTGATCCTCCAAAGCCGCTAATATCCATGGAATGTTAGAAATAATACTGGGGGGGGGTGAATCAATATTATCAAATCAAACACTTTTTCATTTTCATACTTTGATATATATATATATATATATTATATATTAAATATATATATATATTTATATTATATATATATATTATTATATAATATTATATATATATATATATATATATATACACGCTACTTAAGTTATGGGAACCCACGTATATATGCAACTGTGTCTAAAGCAATCAGCGTATATCAGTAAACTTTACGATTCAGTTAATCCATTAAATGACGATCTTTAATCAGTGCATCAGATCTCCATTAACGATAAGAACAGTAAATAGGTGCAGTAAAACATAACATATCATCACACAGATGAACATAATATATAAGGCGAAAACCCAATGTGGGTGAAAACCACCTACTGTAATTCATCTCTATCTTCTTTAAATAAGAAACTTATTTTTACAATATTTCTATACTAGTGCAGTCTTATACCAGTACACAAGCTTTTACCTACAGAACACCACAACCTTCTCTCCTTCTCCAGCTTCTCCTGGAAGGGAGCTACAACCCCCTTAGCTCTTGTACTAGCTGACGTACTAGTACATAGGTGCTAACCTACAGAAGGCTAGAACCTTCTCTTTTCTTCCAAGGACCATGTTTCATAAATTTTTAGACACAATCCATAAATAACATCAATCAAACATCAAATGTATCTGCATCAACCATTCTGCATGCATACTCTTCTGAATTAAGGCAAACCAGTGTATACGCTTCTTTGAATTACAGGACCAGCGTGTATATGTGCCTTTACTGCGTCGAACTTGCGTACAGATCTATAGGAGACAATTTTCCATTTTCAAATATTCAGACATCAGTTATACCCAGATTATCAGATTTATAGATCAAGTCATGCACCAAATATAGCAGATCAAAATCACACAAAGGTACTACTATTCAATCCTTAAGATCTTGACCCATCAATAGAACTTATCCTTCTTCTAACACTCAGGTTCCTCCTTGGTTTAGATCCAGCTATGCACCATAACACAATGACAAATATTCTAGATGTTGCTCTTCATCAGATATTCAATGCTTGAGTGATTGTGTTTGCCTAATGATCTCCTTCCCCTTTTATATTCTTAGGCCTTACTCAATACCATGGTCCAAAACCACTTAGAACTAAAACTTGGGGCCCAATACTCGGGTTCAATACTTTGGAAAAGATACCATGGTCCAAAACCATAGGTCAAATACCAAGGACCAAATACCATGGACTAAAAATAAGTTTTCCCACATGTATGCTCCTTTCTGTGCATGAAAGTGTGTGCATACGCATACACGACTTTTGATCGGTAATCTCGCGTGTATATGCGACCTAGTTAAGAGGAAACTGCATATATCTCTTTTTCTTTCATTGTGAGGGCCTAAACCATGATCTGCCATCTGAATGAGTTGCCATCAAGGACAACACTTGTGTCATAATGCTAACAATCTCCCCCTTTGGACTTGATGGAAACCCCAAGTCAATCAAAGTCATTCTCCCCCTTTGTCATCAAGGGCAAAGGGTTATGCTTCCCCATAGTACATGCTGAATTCTCTGCTCTACTATGCTATCCATGCTCCCCCTGACTGTAAGCAAGGTCTGCAAAAATATGTTCTACAAGAAACAACATGACTCTATACATCATGAATGACCTTCCGATCACCAAAGACTCATACATACATCCATCTCCCAACCAAGTGGGGGTACTCCAAAAGTTTATACAAGAATATTACATCATCCATCCTGGGCATAGTGGGGAAACCAAAATAGACCATTACATGACCTTGATAATAAAAGAAATACATGACATAGAGACTAAATATCTACAAAAATATTATGATAGTCATCATCAACAACATTTGTCAATCATCATTCAGACCAGAAACCATGATCTCCCTCTGCACCTGTTCCACCTGAAATAAAAAACAACTATGAACTTGAACTAAGATCTTCTAGGGTGATGCCAACAATTCTTTATTAGAAGTAAATATGCTCCCCCTGAACCTGTGCCATATGGTGTCTATCAAATGCATATAAGACTCTTTTCATCCTAAGCCTAGCCCATTGTTTGTCATCAAACCAACATATACGCAATTGTATCCAAATAAACCTGTGTATGTATGTGGATTCTCCTCATGAAACTCACGTACAACCACTTTTCTCTGAAACAAATAAGTTTCAATAGCAAGATGATGCATCAAATACTCTCAGCTTCTGTCTGAGGTATTCAAATGTCTCCCTAGGCAGTGGTTTGGTGAGTATATTGGCAACTTGTTCCTTGGAGGGAACATAGTCCAATTTGACCTTTTGTTCAAGCACTTGTTCCCGGAGAAAATGATATTCGATAGGTATGTGCTTGGTCTTTGAATTCATGACAAGATTCTTTGAAATATTGACATCACTTGTACTATCACATAAAATGGAGATAGGTGGAGTACAAGTGATTTGAAAATCTTGCAATGTTTGCATCATCCAAAGGAGTTTTGTGCAGCAAGATGTGGCGGCAACATATTCCGCTTCAGTTGTATCTGTAGAAGTTGCTGATGGGAATGTGTATCCTCCTTCCATGATATCCCAAAATTATGCACACCCAGATTGAAGATAGGTTGTGGTTCTTACCTTCCAATAGGTGAAGTTTCTCCCATCAAAGATTGGTGGCCTGATGGATGCATCCCTTTCGTAGTTTCTCATGATGATAGATCTTCCTTCAAGCAATCAAGCTTCTTCTGAAGGACCTCCTTTGATACCAATTGTTGGAAATAATACTCAGAGGGGGGGGTGAATCAGTATTATCAAATGAAAAACTTTTTCATTTTCATACTATGTTATATATATATATATATATATATATATACTACTTAAGTTATGGGAACCAACGTATATCAGTAAACTTTATGATTTAGTTAATACATTAAATGATGATCTTTAATCAGTGCACAAAACTCCATTAACGATAAGAACAGTAAATAGGTGCAGTAAAACAGAATAGATTATCACACACATGAACACAAGATATAAGGTGGAAACCCAATGTGGGTGAAAACCACCTACTGCAATTCATCTCTATCTTCTTTAAATAAGAAACTTCTTTTTACAATATTTCTGTATTGGTGCAGTCTTATACTAGTACGTAGACTTCTACCTACAGAAGGCCACAACCTTATCTCCCCCTCCATCTTCTCTTGGAAGAGAGCTACGAACCTCTTAGCTCTTGTACTAGCTAACGTACTAGTACATAGGTGCTGACCTGCAGAAGGCTACAACCTTCTCTTTTCTTTCAGGGACCACGTTTCATAAATTTTCAGACTGGATCCATCAATAACATCTATCAAACATCAAATGTATCTGCATCAACCAATCTGCATGCATACATTTCTGAATTAATGCAAACAAGCGTATACGCTTCTTTGAATTACAAGACTAACGTGTATATGCACCTCTGCTGTGCCGAACCTGCGTACAGATCTATAAAAGACAATTTTCCCTTTTCAAATATTTAGACATTAGTTATACCCAGATTATCAGATTTATAGATCAAGTCATGCACCAAATATAACAGATCAAAATCACATAAAGATACTACTATTCAATCCTTAAGATCTTGACCCATAAATAGAACTTATCCTTCTTCTGGCACTTAGTTTCCTCCTTGGTTCAGATCCAGCTATGCACCATAACCCAATGACTAGTATTCTAGATCTTTCTCTTCATCAAATATTCAATGCTTGACTAAATGTGTTTGCCTAATGATCTCCTTCCTCTTTTATAGTCTTAGGCCTTACTCAATACCATGGTCCAAAACCACTTAGAACTAATACTTGGGGCACAATAACTGGGTTCAATACCTTGGATGAGATACCATTGTCCAAAAACATAAGGCAAATACCAAGGACAAAATACCATGGACTAAAATAAGTTTTCACACATGTACACGCTTTTCCATGCATGAAAGTGTGTGAATACGCATACGCAACTTTTGATCGGCAATCCTGTGTGTATACGTGACCTAGTGAAGAGGAAACTGCAAATATCTCTTTTTCTTTCATTCTGAGAGCCTGGAATATGATCTGCCATTTCAGTGAGTTGCCATTAAGGACAACACCTGTGTCATAATGCCAACATGGAATACTCCATGCCATGTCCCCGAATGTGGAGACTTCTTGAATATTACCAATTAGTTCCATTTGGGTATGATTAGGGAAGTTTTTGTTATAGTGAGGCTCTCCACAACCTCAACACTATAAAGGGGGCTTTGGTGGCTTACTTAGGTTTGGTTTACTTAATGCTTCAATTTTCCTATTTTCATTTTGAATTCTACTTTTTTGTTCATTCCTTTAGGGTGGTCCATTCCACTATTTCATGTGTACTTTCACCTCAAGAACTTTTAGAATTCTTGAAGTTTTGAAATTTTTTATGTCCCTTCTTATTTGACCATCCTCTTCCAGGTTCCCCTTTCTTCTTAATCCATAGATAACAGATCCGAGCATTTAGAATAACCTCATCCATCATCTTCAGGCTACCAAATCCTAGCCTTTCCTTCATTAAATCTGACAGGCTACTGGTGAATCATTGTACCTTGTCCTTCTCCTCTCAGATATAAGGTACATATCTCAGCAATGAAGTGAATTTTGTGATAAATTTATCCATAGTCTATAATCCAAATTTTAAATCATGGAACTCTTTCGCCTTCTCATCAAAAAAGTGTTTTTTAAAATACTTATCCTTAAAATGTCTTTGGAAACTATCCCATGTAATCTCTTATTTGCCAATCCCATGAATGGTTTTTATTTTTTCCCACCACAAGGTCAATTTCCCCTGTAATTGATAGATTGAAAATCTAGCTTTCAGATTATCATCATATTCATATATCTAAAAACAATTATTCATATTGATTAACCATGCTTCAACAACTTCTTTGGTTTCCCCATCGAACATTGGTGGTTTAATTTTTTTAAACTCCCCTTGAAGTTCAAATTTCTTTCTCTTGTTTGCTCTGCCACCCGAAGCATTTTGTTATTCCTCTTCGTTCTCAATCTCCCCTCCCTTAGCCTCATGGTGCTCATCTCCTTGATGCTGCATCTCAACTCTATTCCCATCCTTTGGGTTAGAGTTTAGATATCTCTCGTTTTTCCTATATAATAGGATTCTCATAATAATTTCATGCTCCAGGCTCAACCTTTCATTTCCAAACCTCAGGTTTGTCATCTCACGTCGCAATTGTTGGGCTATTTCCAACAAAATTGCATTTCAGTTAGAAACATTTTCTCTTAGCTGACCCCACATTTGTCGAGGTGTTCCATGTGAAGTGCATATCCAACACCTACTATTTTTCGTCCCAATGGAGTGATTCCCTACCCCCTTATCATGCTAATTTTTTACCCTTTTGTGCATCAATGACACTTTGTTAATATTCAATGGCCCATTTAAGCCTCAATTTTGTAGCGCACTCTAATACCAACTGTAAGAGGAACACATACAACATACCCTAAATAATAATAATAATAATTAATAATAAAATTACACAGGTGATGGCATCAATCAGTATGTATGAAAATTATAATAAAACTTTATATTTATGAAGATATCATACATATCGAACAAGATTTGTACACATAGACATCATTACGAAAACCATATTGTTAATAATAGAAGTAGGTATTACTAGTTAGCTTAGCTTTCTTCATATGTGGTTGGATTATTTCATATGCGTCTTGGGTCCTACATATATGAATTTTCCACATGCTAAAGGAAGAATAATACTAGTTTCATATATATGATTGTGATATCCTTTAACCTCTCATGTGACCATCCTCGTTGACATTAGATGTTTCTAGAGACTCTACTTGGCAGCTAGCCAAGGAGGCATCTGCAACACCCCAAACCAATGATCTAAACATTGATCCAACGTCTGCTAGGATTTGGGGTGGTTAGGGTAATACCACCCCCCCAACCAATTTTTCATTTTGTTCTCCTTGCTTAGGTTTTGCATCACTCAACATCTGGTTCTGGTTCTTACTATTGTACAATGGAGAAGTGGACCTGAATATTGATTCTTTGGAATGCCATCACTACCCAGGAAATGTTGTAGCTCTCAATTTTTGTTTCTCTCTAATTTTTTTTTCAAAATTATCCAATTAAATTTGGTTCTTATTTTGTAATTGCAGGAAACCCAGGTTGATGATAGGTTCCAAATTAAGGTGTAGGAGTCAAAGCTTAACACAAGTGTGGTGACTTAAAGACAGGTATGTTTCTATTAGCCCTTCTCTTACACGTATGGCTTTTTTTAATTGGGTGCATGTCGACCATTCTCCTATGTCGTTCGTAGGTTTGGAGTCGCAATAGGAAACCTTACCCATTGAGGTAATTTTCCCTTAAGCTTGGAGTAATTTGTTTTAAAGAAACCCTTCGAGTATTTATGGTGATAATTCTTACTTAACATTCTTTTTCCCATCGGTTACAGGTATGAACTTGTTCCATTATTCTCATATACATATGTGATTGTCTCCCTTGTCCTTGAGCTTACTCTCAACCATCTTTCCACGTATTCTTCTTGGAATCCAATGGGTAACTTGGTGGTGATCTCCACTGGTTCCCAAGCTAAGGGTTTCAATGAGTAGTTAGATAAATTATGTTTTGTTACAGGTTCTAGAGGTTGGAACCCTCTTAGTTCTAGGTTTTTATTTACATCAATGATATAGGGTTTTCTTAATTTTGGGCTACTACCCGTTTGTATCAAATCTGGCTCGTCGTCCATAAAACCCAACCAGCTCCTCCTTTTAGCTTAATGTTAATTTCAAAAGACAAGATAAATTTCTCTAATTTTTTGATAAAGACACATATTCTGGTAATGAAAATTATTTTGCTGAAAAGATGATTATTCTTGTCTCTTGTTAGTATAGCTTTATGGGTATTATATCTGTGGATTTTTACCATATAGACAATTATATAGATGATCAATTTTTCTTTATTACTATTTTAATGGCAAAAATTTGTTGTATTTATGGTTCTTGCATACACTTGAATTTTCCGGCATCATGTATCCAATTATTAGATTTTTAGTTTGTTTCCAATAGTTCATAGCAATGATACTTTACTATGTGGTTTTGAATCGTTTTGGATTGTGTTTTTGTTCAATAATGGATAAAACCTTCAACTCTAGTTATATATTGTTTCCTCATTAAAACTTGTTGTGTTATTGATTCTCTAACCTAGCTTGAAGTTTCACTACCCTACTTCCATTCGGAGAATATATGGGTTTTCATGGTTCCTGAACACTATCGAGACCATATTGACAAAACAGGTAACCAACACTCACCTTGTGAACATAATGTTGAGTGTGCCCAGTGACATAGATTTTATTAGCTCCATGATCTTCTCAACTATCTATCCAAATCCACGTGTGTCACCTAATAAATGTAGCTACATGTTTTTTTATATAAATATTTACATATTTGCATTTGTTAAGTACGGTAAGAAATTTTGAGAAAGGAAACATAGCTATATGTTTTAATACTATCATAAATCCTTCTTTTAACCAAAAAACAAACTTATTTACATTAAATTATAGCTTACTTTCATAACACTAATTCTTTGAATAAGAGGAAAGACTTATATTCCCGATAGATAGTCTGAGAACACAAATAGAAGAGCACCCTCTTACCTTCCTGTGAGTTTGGCAGTCACATCTGACTCCCCTCGAGCTTACCAACTAGTTGGTAGTTTTATTTTATGGCAATGATATTCTCTGATCACTTATAGACCTCAAGATGCTACAGTCTAGTCAGAATCTGCTAATGTGGAGGGTTCCACTGAGTTTAACCTAACTCAAGAACAATTCTCCACATATAGTACGCAACACTTCTAAGTCCATTTCTCTTCTTTCTAAAAGAATTTGATCCTTTTTCATGAATATGAAAAATAAAGAACCCCATCTCTTCCCTCTTAGATCCCTTTATCTTATCATCTAACTTCCTGGTAGTTAGACAAACCATTTAGGGTCTCCTGTTTGAGTTTTCTAGAGAGACCAATCCAAGATCAACTCATAAATATACCATAAAGAAAAGAAATATTTATTAAAATATTCATATCATCTTAAAACTAATTTTCCTTAAGTTCTCATTAACCTCCTAACTTTAGTTTTAATATTAAAATACTATTAATCAATCATAACTAACTCAAAACTTTAGTAACTTCTTAACTAATAACCACTCATGTATAGGGTGTGAGACAAATTCAAGTTCACTGAAAGAAATCCTCAGAAAATACTTGTCATAAGCCTACTTACTCATAGAAATATATCAATCACACCCATTCATGGACTATATTTCTAATATATTTAACAAATAACTCTATTAAATAGTTATATGTCTATATAATTATAACTATTTAAACTATAAACTTGATCCCTTCGTACATTCGTTATGGTTGTCATCATGTCCTAAGTCTTAGGTTGGGGGTGTTTACACAACTTCTGACAATTCTAAGGTTATTCCTCACCTTGGGTGATGTTATGAAAATCACATTCGATGACAAAGGGACCTATATGTTACACTCCTCCTCCTTGATACACTTCACGGATTAAAATTAGCTTGTGTCTACCTACATTGTTTCTCACACCATAAATTTGATGGAATATTTTAATTGAAAGGGGTGGATTATAGTCATTCAAGTGTACTCTATACATTAATAAGCGCATAACCCACCCCTAGGTAGAACCTAGGGTCCTCAATGCTACGGGTGATTCATCAGCAAAAACACAACCCTCGTTCATGTGAAATTCACTTGGGTTGTTAGATCTCTTGGTGTGGATGGTGGAAATTCATTTAGTCAATCTAACGGTGGATACCACCATCAAGATACTATAACTCTATCTATTCACCAGATATCTGACCCATTTTCTCCTTTTTCTTAGTGTGATGCATGGTCTCTCTGATGGTCATGGCGATTTTTACCAAGGTGCAGTAGTTGGAAAGGAATTTTCCCATACCGTGGCTAGACCTACTCCTCCTCTACTTCCAGGTAAGGAAATATTTCATTCTTGTGTGAAATTATTTATGGTTCCTACATCCTCTAGTAATTCCTTTATTATTTTGTTCTGACTCTTATTGATTTTTCCTATGCTTTGCTCAATTATCAAGTTCACCTTCCTCATATGAGTTTTGAAATTTGGTAATGATTTTGTTTCTTTGTTTCCTTAGCTTCCAAGTTTTATATTTTTTTCCTGTTTTCCTATGCCATGGTTGAGTAGAAGGTGCGAAGCATGTATCTTTCCAATCACCTGGAAGAGAAACACTACTAAAACAATTGACCCCTTCTTTTCACCAATAGGTAACTTATTTTATTTCTGTCTAGGGTCATGCTTACCCTTATTGTTGGAAAAAGTAACTATGTTCAACTTTCAATAATGTACTTGACTTATTATATAATGTATGTTAGAGTTGGTCTTTTCATCCCTTCGTCAGTGATCAAAATCTCTTTTATTGCATTTCATTTTTAGGTGTCTCATTCAGCTCGATCATCTACATTCCATTAGGAGCATCAATCTTCTGATGGAAGGGTATTGTCTCCATACTTCCCTCATGTCATGTACCTATTGATTCATGTCTGATCATCAAAGTCCATCAAATTCAGTTTTACAGTCATTATGGATGGTCATTTCGTTAGCCAAGAGTCATTTCAGTCATTAGGTCTAGGGTTTCGCAAATTTTGTCTTCAAAGTGTCCAATAATGTCAGCAGGCACATGAGGGTGTTCCTAATAAGTTTTCATTCCAAAATTTTCATTATCAATAATGCTTGAGAATGATTCTTCTTCAAAACTCTGTTTTGATGAAGAAATCGTCAAATTTATGTTTTTGTAGTAAATATGTAATTTTTTATGGTTTTTCAAGTTCTACAGTTCTTCAGTGCATCTTTGGTCATCCTTTGCCGAAATCCAATGCCATCATCCCTGCAAAAATCACCAAAAGGTTAATTATTTCTGCCAAAAATAAAAGGAAGAAGCGAAAGCAGAGTTTGAAAATAAAGTCATTTCAAAAACCATTGGAAAAAGGGGTTTTATGAGCCAAAAATCTAAAAGTTCCTTGTTTATAAGCCATTTCTTCATTTCAAGAGTTCACTTGAAAATTGGAAACAAGGCAAAAATACCTTGGGGTGAGCAAACCAAATTTGGAGAAAATCAGTCAAAAACCAGAGGCGCGGTGCATACAGCCGGTGCAGCACACTGGGCCTCAAAATGCAGTTCAAATTTGCACAGGCACGGTGCATTAGTGAGGCGCGACGCATTGGGCATGTTGTGCGGCGCATACAGCTGAGAAGCTCGAAACTTTCCAAACCTTGCTCCAAATCACCTGAAACTTGTGGATTGTCACTCGTTCAAGTAGCTTAACCTTCTGTCATTGCTCTTCATCTAAATTTCATGGTGTTTGTTGCATGGTGAAGTGTGTTAGGGAAGGCAAACCCTATCTCTTCAAAAATTGCAAAGGAGATTGCTAATATGGTTTTGTATTTGGCTGTTTTTCTCATCATTCCCTTTATTCATATTTTCCTTACTCTCCTTATTCCCCAAATTTACATACCCCTAATCCCAAGTTCCCTTTCCCAAAATCCCAAATGCACCAAACCCTAGTCTCATGCTTAAAATTCCCAAAGCCTAATTTTTCTCCCAAGAGCTTCATGTCACCATTAGGGAGAATGTACCATCATTCAGAGGGTTTTCATCATCATGCCAAGTTTCACTAGGTCATTTTATGCCTTGTTCATGCCTCAGTTGTGCCTAGGTAGAGTTCATTTCCCTCTCCTAGGGTTTTTGAAGGAAATTTCTCTTGGATGGTCAAATCATCGGAAAAAATTGTATCCTAATGTTCATACAACTTCCCCTATCCTTAATGTACCTTATTAAACACTTCCCCTCACTGAGATCCCCCAAATTCCTCATTTTCGCACAAACCCTAGTTTCTTGATACGACTTGACAATTTTCAAGGCTAGGCCTGTGTTTTGCCTTTTTGGACCCCTTCCCCTCACTCAATATTTGAAATTCCACTTGCCCCTGCTTCCTATCATCCCTCCCTACTTCCCAAAATTTTCTCAAGAATTTAGAAGCCCCCTATCCCCTTCATTTCTCTTCATTTCAACAAATCCCTTGTTCCACACATCGGGGTAGGTTTTACTCAAATGCTATTTTTGAGCAAGAAAAGATGAATTCGGGAAAACTAAGAGAGGTTTTTGTCCCAAATAGGCCAAGCAAGAAAAAAATCCTTCATACTTTACACAAGTGTCATGGTTTTAGAGAAATGTCAAAATACAGTTTCCTCGGCATAATTGATGCACCTCTGAAGTGACCTTGGTAAAATAAAGTTTTCTCCTAGCTTGGTTGGTCAAATTACATTTTGGTTGAGTAAAATGATAATTACACATAGGGAGATTTCCAATGAGATAGCATGACCGCAATTTGGAGTTGAGGTAGATCTCCAAAAGTTTACTGCAACATTACTCTGCCTTGAGGCAGCCTCATTTGACACGTTTTGACCAGTCTTGGGAGATTTGATTTTTGACAGGGCAAATGAACTCCAAATTACAAAATTCAAATTGGGTTGGAAAGTAGACTCAAATATATTTCCAACCATCCCACACCCAATTTTGACACCGGTAAGGCCCTCAAAACTGGTCTACAAAAAGGCGCTATGCACAGAAATTTTTAACACGGGGTTTTCATCCCTATGCGTCGCACCACGTGGCGCTCTATTTTGCTAGAGGGCTCTAAATCACAAAAAAATTGCATTTCTGGATTTTTCATGAAAACTTATTGTTTCTTGTTCATGTCCAAGAAATTTGGGTAGGTTTTGAGCCCTCAAAAGGTCAAAAAACACTCAAAAAATGACCTCACTGCCCCTATTTTGACACATAGGGAGCAGTCTTGGGAGATTGGATTTTTGGAGGGGCAGATGGACACCAAATCTAGCAATTCCACTTGGGTTGGAAAGTAGATAGGCAGGGATTTCCAATGAGCTATCCTGAGCTTAATTGGGACTTCGGGAAGGGCCTCAAAATCAGCTCAAAATCGGCGCGATGCATAGAGAATTTGGGTGCGACACATGGAGAAATTTGGCCTTATTTTCACTCTTCAGCTCAGAAATTCGCCTAGTGTTGACTAGTTTTACCTTTTGATGTAACTATTGATCTATCATGATGTAATATTGGCACATTTTTACTTGTTATAGAGGATTCATTCACTAAAAAGTGAAAATTAAATGAATGAATCAGTTTCCTAGCATATAGAGGCAAGTTGTTTGATTGCCTATTTTTTAGCTCCTTGTTTAGAATTGGTTCAAACATCTCCTAGAATGACGAGCTTGAACACTAGAGGCAAGGGAATAGGTTTGGCTTACCTATATTATGTAATTTCTAAGTCATTTTCATGGTTGGACACTTGGGATTGCTTGGCACATCATTGTACATTTTATCTCTGCATTTTTGGCTAAGGAAAGACCAGGGTTTTGCACCACTTGTTGGGATCCATCTGGCTTTGTGTTTGGACGATGTTTTTCTCTATGTAATTGTAAGTTCATTGTTGTTTATGTGTATCATTTTCCCTTCTATTTTCTTCTGAAATTAAACAAATGAGTGATTGAGGTAGAATCTATTGGAATGATATGCTCTGCCTTGAAATTTTGTTTAATATTACATGTTTTCATCTATTTGAGGAGGACTCTTGAGACTCTCTTGCCCTCCTTGGCTCCTCACCGGTCTGATCCATCCATTCATTCAAATCTAAAGCATAAAAATGATTTCCTACCTTGGCCCAACCTAAACTCTGCAAAAATTTGGCCTCACCCCCGGACCCAAATTTGCCTTTCCCTTTTCCAACTCAAAACCCCCAAAAAATCAAATCAAATCCTTGCATTTTATACCTAGCCTAAGATCAGTTATTAAACTAGTCATCTGAAGCCCCATCGATTATCTTTAGTTGAGATTGACCCGGAGAGAGCCCTCTCCTATCCTCATAGGGCTAGCTACGAGGTTGAGCGTGGTTTTATGTGCACCTAGAATCTTACCTTTTCAGCCTGAGGTAAATCTAGGATCTTATTAAAATAATAAAGAAAAGAATTATTATTATTATTATTATTATTATTGTCGCTTATTAGAGCATGGGTTTCAAGCTTGGGTCACCATGGTTTAGGTCAAAGTCTCCATTGAGGACTTCTAGGATTTTTTTGGGTCTATAGAATTATTGTACATTTAAAGAGACCCTTGATGGGGTTTTTAATCATGTAAATCGGTTAAGAATTGAGTCAAATATGAATTATATAACCTCCACACCATGTTAGCCTAAGAGGAAATAAATTCATCCAAAGAACCCATTCTACCCGACAAGTATCATATAAAAGGAAGGAATACAAATTCATTTGGAGTATCACTTCCCATCCTCTCATCTACTGGGAAGAAGTGCAAAAATCATGTTGTTGGGCATAAGTGCGAAGTGGATAGCTAGGAAATTATGTTAGCGGGAAGCCAAAGTTAATGCAAGTTTGGGGGAGTATAAGGAAAAGAGAAAAATCGAAATTTTGGTGGTGCTCTTACTATGTTTCATGCTCTGGATTGGGAGAATGAAGTCTTCCAAGTTCGACTGTTGTCAGAAGCTATTAGCTGTTGCATGTTGCTGAATAGTCGAAGTTGTTGGGAAGAGGTCAGTCTTCTGGAGCCAGACTTGGTGTGGAGGGAAGGTCTAGTATTGGTCTAGGGTGAAGAGTCTCAAAGAATACTATTGAAAGGAAAATTTATTTTGAATATGTTTTTCCCTCAAGGGGGGTTTTGTCGTGACATGTGCTTGCATCTTGTGTCCATTATTTTATGTGCTACTTCTTTTGGTAATTTCTTGATGAATTAAAGAAAGAATATATAAAGAATCATAATACTAAGAAATCACAAGTAATTATCAAGATCAATAAAATATTTAATGCATTTCTTATTTTCCAACATGGTATCAGAGATTTGGTGAAGAAGGAAGAAAAAGGAAGATTCATTCATTGCCACTCTTTCAGGGAAGGAGTCTATTATATTCGAAGAGGATGTCTAACTCTATCAAGTATGAGAACAAACTTGAAGGAGCATCTAAAAATTCAAATCTTGGAAGAAGAGGATTGACCTAATCATCCAACAAGGTTCTAGACTTGGTTAAAGGAATGTAAACAACCCTATAGAAGAAGCCAGTGATGCCGATAAAGAAAAATTTAGGGATCTAGAATTGATGGATATGACTCTGATAGTAGAAGGGATAAAAGGCTATCTTGTACCATTCATAGCTAAGCTAGATCATGCTTAAGAGGTCGAAGGGACTGAGGGATTGCAGCATCCCTACTTGGTGAGATATCTTTCATGACACTCAGAGAGGGTGATTTTGATGTAATGATATAATATTATGTGTGAGAAACTTATGTACATGCTTATATGTTATAGACCTAGTTTGGGTCACCTAGTTGTTTTGTGCTTAGGATAATATCTATGGTTGTGTGTATAAGAATTGATTTTTGTTAAGAAAATATTATCAATGTTTTCTCTTTTGGTATCTTAGTTTGGCAATATGTGTATGACATGGATGTTCATTCAGGATTGAGACACATAGATCCATGGACGATCATGGTTATGCGGAACATATGGTTAATTATGATTTATGGATGATACAAGATTGATATGGTTATATATGTTTAATCTTGTAATGAGCAAGATGTGACAGGTACATAGTTATTTGCAAACAAGGATGCTCAAATTATAAATGATTGTGGAAGTCATGATATATGATTTTTATAATTTTATATGCTTAATCTTGTATTGAGCAGGATGTGATATGGAACGTGGCTATTTTCAAACAAGGATGTTCAAATTTTAAATGGTTGCGGAAGTCATTCCTCTAGAAGCAAAATCATTGTGTAAGTCATTCACAATATTTGGTAAAATGTGAATAAAGTAATTACGAAATTTATTGATTCCTTTGATCTATGAGATTGCGATGTATGTAGGTCTTGGAAAAAGGCCTTACCAACAAACCATCAGGTGGATATGTGCTCAAAATCAGTACCTTAAGGTGAAGCATTGAGTTTCAAAGAAGAGTAGATGAGAAGCCATGGAAATTAGGTCGCGGAGTCGTAAATCCATCAAAGATAAAGACATGTAGTCTTGTATCTATAATAAAATGTTTATAGTGCAGAGTCATGAATATTTAAAAAGATCAATGTGTGGAATCTTAGATCTTTAGAGTAGATCAGGGCGCAGAGTCCTCAATCTACTAAGGCATGGAGATATGCAACAGGGGTGCGGAATCCTTATTCTCCAGAAGAAAAATACCACTTATGGAAAGCTCACGGATGAATTTCCTTAATAAAATCTCTTTTCTAACAATCCTAGAGTGACTTTCTAAAAATAGAAAGTCATGTCTAGCATCGAAAGCATGAGTTTCCAAAAATAGTAAATCACCTTACATAAATTGGCAATCAAGTATAGTTGAAGGAAAATCACTTAACTTATCATTAATCAATCCTAGTAGTTCAATCTCAAATTAATCCTCAATATTATTAATATTATTATTATCTTTTATGAGAGTATGATATTATTATTAAAAGGCAATTACAAGTCACCTTCATCTCCTCAATCAATTCACAGTTCTCTCCTTTATGACTTTCATGGCTCTATGTAAATCTCTCTCTTTTAATAATACATTACACTCTATTTTATGCACTCATAAGAAAATGGCATATTTCTCTTCAACTCATTAAATACATGTCATAAAAGATTCCTCTTATGCTCTCTTTAATGCATAAGTTACATTATCCTTAAGTAAAGCATGCATACCTATCCTTAATGGCACGAGTTACACTCCTCTAAATGTAATACAATGCACTCATATTACTCCTCTTTTATGACAAGAATTTGTTGCTCCTCCTATATAGGTGTCTCATGTATTCTCACTTAGGGGAGAGGGAGGCACATTGTGATACCAAGGGTTGGAGAGATTTGAAAAATATTATGAGAGTGAGAGACTTTCTTTCAAAATGATTATGAAATTCCTAATCTAAATTACAATGTAGCTCTACCTGGTGGAGTGGTGTTGAGAGGAAGTGAAACTTATCTTCCTCACCTTGACTTGGATATCTCTCTACTACTATATTTTGGTATTGTTTATGAGCTCTTAGAGCTCGATGGTTCTAGGGGAGAATTTCTCCCTGAATATGGTTGGGTGGAAAAACAGATGGTTCATAAAGTGTTGGTAAGGATATTGGAGCAGGAGCACAATCTCATTGGAGCCAGAGAATAGTCCCATCTTTCTGGAATTGTATAAATACACTGCCATGTATGTTCATAAGCATTCTTGAAATTTTAGTTTATTACTAATTTAAAAGTGTAGTAGAACTTTAAAATTAATTGGAAATTGCTACTTGTGAATGTTTATGAGATATTTACAGATTTATTTAAGAGCTAACTAATGTTTATGATATATTTACAGATTTATTTATGAGCTAACTAATAATTAATGGCAATTGTAGTTGAGAATGTACATGCAAGGGGATTAAAACAATAATGTGCTGCCAATGTTTTAAGTTCTTTTCATAATGAATTTTTGTCCATTGCAGGTTTCCATGAGTTGACTACAATACCATATTATCATAAATTTGAGTTTTTTCTTTCTCCATGTATAGTTGTAGATGAAGTTTTCACACTAAGTGTTAGACAAAGTGATAAATGAGATAGTAGGAATGTTTTTGTTGTTGTTGCTTTAATAAATCACATATATGGAATGCTTTGTTACTTGTTCGCTCAACATTAGGGGGTATCCATGTCGTTTGGCCATTTAACCCCCCATTTGATTCCAAAAAAGTACTTTGTAGAACCCAGATAAAAAATATGGGTGATTTTATAGATTGTTGTTATCAATTATATGTGTTTGTTTTCGTGTTTTAGATGAAAAACTAAGATTGTTCAGTCCCTCTTTTAAGATGCCAACATTTGAAGTTTCAATTTCTGAATTTTCTAAGTTGAATAGGTTGAAGAGGAATCTCAAATTCGTTGTTGCCAAGTGTTTGGAAAAATTTCTCAATGGTTGTAGATTGCGTGCTTGAAAAGTGTTTATCAAAATGATTCAATGGTTGTAGATTGTATGTTTGCAAAGCGTTTTTCAAAAGACATGAATGGCTGTAGTTTTTGTTCATATAAATTGTTAGAGTAAAAGTTCTACATACCGTATTTTTTATGTAGTACAAATTTATGAATAGACTTTTTGATGGATGTACCTTCTTATGTCTGCACGTTTTTGGTATGAACGTGAAAATTAATTTAATAATTTGCTGAAGTGTGAATAGAGAATAGGATTGTTGTTACTTTTATTATCTAAATCTTTCATAAAAAAAAGGGGGTTGTTGGAAACAATTTTATAGTGACTTTCTGTAGGATTTTATGCAAGTGAGCATAATAAGTTTTGTCTGAGCTGAATGTGTTCATGGATGCATACTTGTGCTTCAATGACTGTAGAAAACAACTACTTGTGCCCAATTTATGCAGTTTCATTGTTTTAAATGACACTTCTTGAAGAATAACATGATTATAAATTAGGAACATTAGTTAATTTTGTTACGACATTCATTATATAATTCTCATGATTGCAGCATTGTCTTATTGGGATTGGGAATTTTAATTGATGAATTTTGGAAATTTTGTTGGGTCAATATATTTTGTGATTCTATTTCATAAACATATCATATTTATTAGATTCATTGATGAAGAGAGACATATTCTTCCCTCAGTCACCTTGCTATAGGTAGCTTAATACTCAGACACTTATATGGGATTTTTGTAAAATAAGTATAATACTTTTGTAGTTATGATATCAAGATTCAATAAATGAAGATTATTTAGCATAATCTAGGAGATCATATAGGTTGATCTAGCTTAATGTTCGCACATGGAATTATGGTAAAATTTATTTTCACTCTTACTAAGAGCTCATGTATAAGTATGAAAAGATCACATATTATGATATTTTAAACTTGAGAGGAAATGCGTTTTGGAATTGGTCTTAAGGAAAAGTTATCCCTGACTTCTTATGTTATATTCTTACATTGAAATAGTTGAAGGAACATGATTACATGATAGCTAAGTTATTCATATTACGAGTAAAACAAAAATAAAGTAAAAATAAAAAATTGAGCAATAGTATTCAATGTGACCTTTACTTCTCTATACTATTGATGGTCTATAAAGTGGAACCTTACATATTGTATTAGAGCCAAGTTAAAACAATATGGCCTAATGGGCCGACATGCTTGCTTGTGGGTTGATGCATGGATGGTTATTTTGCATGCATGTTGAATTATTGTGTATGTTTATTTGGAAGTATATTGGTTGCATAAAGGATATTATTATTTTTATTATTGTGTCATTTAGAAACTCATGAAAGAAAAAGAATGGATTCTTATATTCCTTTAAATTTTTGTTAAGACAAATTATAAGAAATATGATGTAGGGAAATGATGTGCTTAAGAATTTGGGGTTAAACCCAAGCATGTGAATGGTTTTATTTTCAATGGGTGAGTGAGATACGTGGATTGGATGCATGCTTGCATATATGTTTAATGCATCATTATCAATGTTATATGGGCCTACTAGCAATCTCTACTAGTTGAAATTGTATCTACCAAGAAAAATATTAGCCTAATCTAAACTATAGTATGATGGCATTGGTGTGTATTCCTTGGGAATGTGTAACAAGTGTAAGGCCAATATTCAATTAACATGATGATTGAGTTCGTCATGTTAATTTTGACTCTTTTATTACCGACACTAATGGAAACTTAACATAAGCTACCTTGAAGGATGTCACTTTTAACTGTGAATGTAGATTCAAGAGTAATGTATGTGCATTAATTTGAGTTGTTAAAATATGATTTAGGAATACATTATCAATGAGTAAGAATCGAATTCCTATGATTTATATGACATGAATTTATGTAGTTTGGGTTGACTTTATGCATCAAAAAACTTGAAATTACTCAAATACTAGGTTGAGGTATGACCTTCCTAATAAACAAGAGGCTTAAATGACTAGTGCATGAAGTGTTGTGGAAGCCATTTGAAGGAACACTTGAAGGTTATATTTTCCCTAATTTATGTATGGATGTGGAATCCATACTAGTATATATATGCATGTGTGTGTGTGTGTGTGTGTGTGTGTGTGTGAGCTGATGTATAGGTGTGGAATCCATACTAACATATATCTATGAGTGAAGTAATGAGGTAAGGTATGGGTGTGGAATCCATATTAACATACATCTATGAGATAAGTAATTCTTCTTGTTAGAATGAACAAAAATATTTTGATGAAATCTCATACATGATTAAGGAGGATTGATTATGTGTAATTAAAGTTAAATGGATAGAGATTCGTAACATGACTTTGCTTGAGATTTAAATCCATTATTTAATGTTTATTACAAATGAAGATACTAATATTGGTATAATAAACACCATTAGGTGGTGTAGAATGTTTGGAATAATTGATTTTGATATATGGAATCAAGTGTGAACTAGGTATCTATCCTCTAGTATTTTAATTATTTTGCATGTGTTTGATTTAGTTAGAATTAAAATGATTTTCAAACGATTGAAACGTAGAAAAATATTATTGTGATAAGTTGATGAAATATCATTTCTATTGGCTCAAGAGAAATTAGGTATAGGAAAGCCATAATAGTCCCTTCAATTATTTTGTCAATTTAATATTGCCTGAATTCTATTTAACCAAATTAATTAGAGAAATTATAAGGATTGAACTCATGAACTGCTCTAAACTATTGCTAGTTAGATGATCGAGTCAAAATTCATATTGTTTATGAGCTTGATGAACTGCTTTCTTGGAATTTTATTAACTTGTAAGTTGTTAAGAGGATAACATGTTTACAAGATAAACATTTTATGTGGCGAGAACTTTGTTTTATTTGAATTTAAAGAAAAGGTTATGTTATGAAAAGCTTAGTTGAGTTCTTGTTTTAAAAGAAGTGATATCTTTTCAAGGAGAAATTGAAGGAGAGGGAGATCACATTTTGATGAATTAGAATTCTTGTGTGGTTTAGAAGCCTAAGATGATTATATTATATGTGGAATGAAAGAGATTGAAGGATTTAGAAGTTTTTTTCTTGGATGTATAGTTGTATGAGTAGTTAGTAATCTTGCAAAAGGTTATAATATTTTGAGAGGTAGTAAAAAAAAAAACTATCCTTAGGCTAGAAATGTATTTACGATAGTCTAAAGCTTATTTAAAATCAATAAGATTCTTCATAATTTGAGAAATGTATGGTTTTGATAACTTGTTTTTCTTTGTTTTTGTGTATGTATTAATAGTAAGGAATAAGATGTGAAATGAAATGGATTGATTAATGTTGGCTTATGTGGGCCTAACCCAGGTTCAAAGATGATTTAGCCAAACAAATCTGGGTGCTACTGGCCCTTTCAGCAACAGTCCGTGGAGCACAGACTGAGGTCTCACTTAAAGTAGTATGGGAGGGTGCTAGAACTAGGTTTCCACACCCTAGAGATGTCTGATGATTTTTAGTGGTCCACAGATTGACCTTTCGCACACGTCGCTACACGCACCTATTAGTACCTCATAACCTGCAATGCTGCCTTCGCATAGTCTTGTTTGAGGCACGATCCATGTTATTACCTAAGTCCTTACATTTAACCCAATATTACCTGATTACTCAACTTAGTTGTGTCAGCCCAATTATACTTAACAGTGTTGATTATTATAAGTGTGCATGATAGAAAAGAATAGTATAAATGCATAGAAAGTAATACAACAATAGATACACAGTATTTGGAACCAAACTTCTCTTTGGTATTCCTCTTCTTGGGTTATAGACTCAACTTCATACTGCGCCCTTAGTTGTAGGGTTCCATGCACTCAACTGTGAATTCTACTAGGCCTCTACGTGCTCAGCTGCAGAGCTTCTTCCTACTAATATGACCCAATACACTTAGACTTCTTCTCTATCTGCTACTAGATCATTCTCCTTAATCCATATCGAAAAACTTATTGTCTTTACAACTTAGAGCCTTGCTCTATTTATACAATCCCATGGTCCATGGACCATGGGTAGGCTGACATGACATTACATTACATTACAACAGTTAGGGCGGACAACCCCATGACTCAATATACATTTTGCGCTCCGTGCCCACAATTCATGGAGTCTTATATCATATTTGACCAAAACCTAGGCTTTGAGCCCCAAAAAATGTTGTGGGGGGATTCCATTCCCAACAGACCCCCAACACAAACATCATGACTCTCCCTCCAGTCACTCTATCGGTGTGGTGATCTTGGCGCAGAGTCCCTCCCACTGGTCCTGAACTACTTGAATATCGGCAGCGCACTAAGCTACTGCTTGTTGTACCTTCTATATTCTTGCTTCTAAATCATATGTGTCTAAGTTGTGTCCTTACCTTGGTACCGGCATTTGTTGCATGTGGTTATAGTGTTGCGGGATTTTATCCCCTAAGGCTCTTAGGTGGAACCCTAGCAGACTGAAAGTTGTCTAAATCAAGAAACATGCACACACACAGTCATTATGCTAGAAAAGGCTATTTCTAAGGTGAGAAGGACATACCTCAGGTCCTACGTTCAGGTAGTTCCTCAAGGTTCCAAACCCTTCTTCACGTCCCTTCCGCTCCTTTACCCTGCAAAACCAACAATTCCAAAGAATGCAGCAGTATATGGACAAAGATTTATATGAAAATCATCTTTATGTTATACAAGAAAGGAGTTAGTTATAAACTTTTAGACATCCATTCATACATGAAATTCAAACATGAACATCATTAACATAAAGAAAGAAGCATATCGGGAACAAGACGTGTTTCTTTATTAGACAAATAGAATAGTACAAAAAAGAGCAATATCACCTGAACCACTTCTGCAGGCTCAAAGCTCAGCCTCCTTCTGGATCCTTCCCGCCTCAAGCCTCTAGTAGGTCTCCTTCCAATACTCACTCCAAGATTTCATAACTAAGGGATGAACATCAAATCACAAGGAAACAAGGGTTTCCTATACAAAATGGGTGAAGTGCAGAAGGCACAAGGGTCTTTAGACCTAATCAGGAGGAAATCAAAGTATAATAACCTTTCTCTCTATTCTCTCCTCCTTTAGGCCTTCCCTTTGGTGTCTTTTTATACCAATTCCAAAGTAGTTTTTTAGTTAGGAATTGGTTGGTTTTTTAGTTAGCAGGTAAAACCCGCGATCTACGCCTGATAATAAGGAGTTTTATAATTTTATAAGTGTTTTAATACATATACGCGGGTTGGGTGTATATGAACTCGCGTATACACGCGTTTAACTCAGGGCAATGTCGCGTACAGGGAATAAAACACTGCTTTTTAGATTTTGGACAAGGTCTGGAAGGAGGGGTTTCCCTAGGCCATGAGTTCAGCATCATAAACCATGATAGTGAGATTTGGAGCTATAACAAATGCCCCCTAATATATGAGGTCAGAAGGGGTACATGATGGCCAAAATGTATTAAGCAAGTACATGGAAAAGAGACCTGCCAGAAACCGAGGAGTACTTCACCAGAATTCAGCCTGCCAAGCCACAAAAGAAGATCAGAAAGAAACACCGTCTGAGGTGGGCATTTACCCATGCTCAGAGAAAGAAAAGCATGTCCGCATTAAGTACAAGCAACTCCCTAAGTATACAAGTATAAATGACTGGAAAATACATAATGGATCATCTGATCATGATCAAACAAGTACATGTCTGAATATCACATATAAACTGTCAATGATGCTGGAAGATACAACGGATCACTTATATCAAAGACTGATCCCAAGAGGTACCAACTAAACATGATGGATAGGGATGGTACTGCACTACAAACTCAGGTGCCAGCATATAGAATGTCGCCATGATTGACTGCAACATATAAGGTGGAATGGTATCAACTAGCAGCAATAGGAGCAACTGTCCAGTGAACCAATGAATGCTGATACAACTTGAGGTCTTCACCGACCGCCGTGGTACATTTCTACACCATGGGAATAAATGATCTGAAGTCGACCATGTGAGAAATCATTTGATTACCGTTCATTGATGTCTACCGTTAACAAACGCGAGACTACTCACCGATAATGATAATGAGCGTCAAGGTACGCAGTACAAACTAAGAAGTGCGAATAAATTAGCTGAAGTCGAACGCCTGTAAGAATCTATTGATCAGGAGACAATGATGGTTTCCCACTGTCAATAGCGAAGGATCTGCCACTAATGACTGCAAACCCCAAGGTACTGCCAAAT
>APFE030837949.1:149703-170161 GCA_000404065.3 Pinus taeda | reverse complement strand
AGTGACCATTTCTTGTAGCAACTTATTCAAATTTATCTTCAATTCTTCCATCTTATCATCCATGCCATCCATCTTAGCGTCCATGCCATTCATCTTAGCTTCCATGCCATTCATCTTAGCTTCAATGCCCTTTATCTTAGATTCCATGCCATTTATCTTAGCTTCTGTTAGCTTTTCTGAGAGTGACATTTGTTGCACTTGGTCTTGTAATTTTGATATATCATGTAGAATTTCTTCCTCTTCTTCATGAGTCATGCTAGAGCTTTCAGGTTGTTTACTAGGTGTTTCCATTTTCTTTCCTCGGGGCATAAATTACTGATAATAATTCTTCACTATTCCCTTTGAATATCTTCAAACTAATTTTTCAAACCAAGCTTATGCAAATATTAAAAAAAATACACACCTTTTTTCACTTTGTAGGCACTCGATATTGAATATGATGTATCTCTGTAATTTCAGATCTTTCAGTTTTGAAATTGTGACTTGCAGTAGCCCTCTATGTCCTCTTTCCAATGCAACTAGTCTGATCGAATTTAGATTCTCCAAGAAAGAGTTATGCACAATCTCCCAAGATGACCTGATTATATACCTTTTCAGAAGAGCGAACTTGTATGAGGTGCCACGTGTCACTGTTTTGACCTTCAGGTCTAAAAAATATACACAGGAAACTAAAGTCTATCCTCTTTCTGTAACTTCTTACGAAATTGCAATCTGATGCTCAAAACAAAAGTTATGACGATTTTCCCAAGGTCACATGTTTGGAATGTAATTCAAGAGTTTGTAAAAGTACCAAATTCCTCAGATCATATCTCCGCAAATATAGCGCAAAAAGCTCTTAAATTCGGACCTAAGGTTCAATGTGATTTCGTCTCAAATGGGTTCTTTTGTTCACTTCTGAAACGACACAAAAAAGGAGTTATAGTGAAAATTCCACGATGACCTATTTGGAGCAGCGAAATCCTAGAATCCAAAGCTTCAATACCAAATGTTATGAAACCAGCTCACAAAAAGATAGAAAATATAGATCAATGCCTTAGAATTCAGCCTCTTCGAGGGGGAAACCTCCTTTACATTACATAAATGAAAAATTCTTGGATGTTTCAAATGAAAAAACTCCTTTCTATATATAGGAGTCTAAGGAGTCACAATATAACCAGCTGACCTAACATAATAATATAAAGGCACAAAAAATAACAATAGAGGGTTTCTATGGGGCCAAGTAATACAATGGGACAATAGGGGCCACAAAAATATTAATAAGGGATACACTACCATTAGTAATGGGGGCATTATTAGTATTATAGGGACCTAACAACTCATATATTTGCTAAAGGAAAAGGGTGAGTACATGCCTAGGAAGGATATTTTACAATGTTTTTGGTGATTCCAGTTAGCCAAAATTACGTGTAGAATGCCTTAAGGCCAATAAGATGCATCTTAGTTATAACGAGGGGGCTAAAGATGCTATAATAGATGCCTCGTAATGTGTGAAGCTATAAGGGAAGATGATGGTTGAAATACACTCTAATTTGGTAGAGGAAGCTACTGAGTGTGGACATGTAGAGTTCATTAAACTTTTGATCAGGGAAGAACCTATGACAAAAGACAAGTATGAGATGAATTTATTCTTGAAGTGGGAATAACCATACTTAGGTCTGAAAAAGAATGGCTACCATATGGAGTACACTATGGATCCATAAATTATAAGTAAGAGCAGTGATCATGGTCATAAAAAAGACACATGATGGATCCATGAGGGATATATAGTAGCAACAATCATGGCCACAAAAAAGATACACAAGGATCCATGTTAAGTAGATCATAGCCATAAACAAACACACCATGGAGCTATGTATCAATATGTATTAGGAGAATAGTTAGAGCAATGAAGTGGAAAATTGATGCCAGTAATGGTACCAATGTCCTAGAGGATAGTGGTATTGAATTGTGCAACTTGGGTAACAACATAATGAGGGGATGCTACTAATTGGTCCAAGGAATTCAAATCCAAACTTGTTAAAGGTATGAGTTTGTGCCATGTGAATAAATGACCCGAGGTGATGCATGATCATCCTTGGCCTTGGGAAATCTTCATCCACTAAAAACAAGTTTTTCTTGAGTTTGTAATAAGTGATGTTACTCCCATATATCTTAAAGTTATTGATACACCTATTATGTTAGTTTATGATACACCCAATTGGCAGTTGCTGCTACTCTTGTAGCTACATTTTAGCAAAGAAATCACTGCTCTTGAGTTGCTGACACTCCCATGATTGTATGTTGATATTCCAGCTGCAAGGAGTTGTCAACACATCCAAAATTGGTAGTTTTTTAGTTGCATTTCTATAGGACAAAACCAACTAGACACACTACTAGAATGAGACGTAAGTTACAAATTTTGTCATCTGCATGTTGATAGGAGTTGAAACATTTTAGTTTTGGAAGATGAAGAGGTTGGCAGCCCGGGAAGTGATTTTTTTCAGTGGAATACGAATAGGTTTGCAATGTAATAATAAATTATTGGCACACAAAAAAAGGGTCTTTTGGATTTGGTTTTCTTTATTGGTTTCTTCTAGTTCATCTGAGGTCCTGGATCTTGGACTGATGGCATTGGTTTAGCTACTGCACAATTTTTAGAGAGCGTGACTGAATTGTGTACGAGTTAGGAAGGTGTCTAGTTGTTGTGCATGGTGTTACTGTGTAACAACGTAGGAAATTTAAGAGCTCTAAGGGTAATGTTCTATAATCTAATTTCTTGTATGTAACACCACATTTTGAATTAAAAAAAAAGATATTTGAATCCCTTCCCATGTTCTCGTGGGTAGACTTGAATTACTCTTTGTTTATGATTTGTGATTTAATCTTGAATTAATTAATTTAGTAGCCAAACTTCAATCACCTGGAATGTGAGCTATGTAACGAAAATCCAGATTTTGTAGCTGTCGTGAAAGCTACAGAACTTGGACTATGTCAAGTGTTATCAGAGCAAGATTCATTTTAGGATTTTCACCTTGAATTTCTTCGTGTAACAATGTTCTAGGAAACCTTGTTGATGATTGCACAACATGAGAGTTGAAGGTACAAGTTAGACCAAAAAACTTGGGTTGAGGTCCATGGATGTTGGTGAGACATTTACAACTTGTAAGGATGCCACATAGGAGAAGAGGTGTAGGATAAGGAGTTGAAGGAAATCAAGAGCTAGAATAACTAAGAGGAAGAATAGAAGAGCTAGAGCATAGAAGAAATGGAGATGCAAAAGTAGATTCAGATCATGGAGAAGAAATTAATGAAGAATAGGAGGCTGAGGAGATATACCTAACATCGAGTTTGATTTCATATTTGAGCAATAGAGGTAGTGTAAGAGTGGAAGTTTCCTATTATGATAAAAATCTAAGAGCTGATGTGCTCATTGATTGGGTTGGATAACTCAAAATATGCTTCAAGTATGAAAATGTTCAAGATCTAAATCAAGTGAAATTTTCCATGATGAATTTGAAACATCAAGTTTCACTATGGTGGGATATGCTATAGAAAGACAGAGTAAATAATCAGCTAGGGAAGATCAAGACTTGGAAGAGTATTGTAAGGAAGATTAAGGATAAATTTATGTCTATTGATCATCAACAAAAATTGTTTAGAAAAGTCCAAATCTAAGACAAAAAGAGACCTCTTTTCGTGAGTACACCAAGGATATTTTTCGACTGTCACTTTGATCAGGTATAAGGGAGCTATAATTTGAAAGAGTTTCAACGTATGCAAATGGACTAAAATAATTAATTGAAGATGAAATGCGTACGCATTATTCCTAAACTGTTGAGGAATCCTATCACATTTTCCTAAAGGTGTAGGAAAGGTTGAATAGGAAAACACAATAGAAAGGCAAAGGAAGAGGGTTTAGAGGCATAAGTAAGGTAGGGACTACTAGAGGCAGTGAAAATGGTCAAGGTGGTAGAGGTGGAAATGGTGCTGGAAGAGGCAGAGGAAGTCTCAGAAAAGGAAAGGGAAAGTATATAATTACTTTTTATTGTTGTGGAGTTGAAGGACATAAGAAATATAAGTTCGTAGAAGGAAAACAAATTGGGATAAGAGGTGAAGCCAGAACACAAGTTACACGAACTAATGAAGCTTATTTTGCTGGAGAAAATGTGGTTGTACTTCAACAAAAATAGGGAGAAAATTTTATGTTTCATAGAGTACTACTCAAGCCCGAGAAGTAGATAGTGGAAGAACCACAACAAAGAAGGAAATCTTTCAAAACTAAATGTAAGGTCCAAGGAAAGTGCTATAACTTGGTCATAGATGGTGGAAGTACAAATAATTTAGTTTCCACTGAAGTCATAGACAAGTTGAAAGTCAAGATTTTAGTCAATCCATACCCTTACAAAGTCTCATGGTTACAAAAGGGACAATAGGTGGTTGTGACTAAGAAGTTCTTATTGAATTTCAAAATCGACAACCTTTAGGAGCAAGTATTATGTGATGTAGTTGACATGGACACATGCAACATACTTTTGGGAAGGTTGTGGATGTTTGATAGGCAAGTTTACCATGATGGTTGAGAAAATACATATGAGTTTAGGAAAGATGGACAATGATACAAGCTCACCCTAATGCTGGAAAAACAATAGTAACGACAGGAAGTTGTGGAAGTACCAACATGTGTAGCGAAAATATCATGTTGTATTCAGCCAAGGAGTTTCTACATGAGGAATAAAAGGAAAAATTCTATTTATCAGTGATTCAAAGGTTATGCCAGAGGAAGTGAAATTAGGAACCATCCCGACAACCTTGTTAGATGAATTCAAGTATATTATTGCTTGTGAATTTCCAAAAGGACTATCTCTTGTGAAAAGTATTTCTCATCAGATTGACTTGATTCCAGGATCGAGCTTACCAAAAAAGGAACCTTAAAAGATGAATCCAACAGAGAATGAGGATGTAAATAAGTAGGTAAAGGAGTTGTTTGATAGAGGGTTGACAAGAGAAAGTTTGAGTCCATGTGCTATACCATCCGTATAGACTCCAAAGAAGACAGAGGAATGGGGGATATGCACAGATTATAAATCCCTTAATAGGATAACCATCAAGTATTGATTTCCCTTGCCATGGATGGAGGATATTATGGAATGTTTGAGTGGGGTTACATATTTCACCAAGATCGACTTGAAGAGCAGTTATCATGAAATCCAGATCAGGGAAGGTGATGAGTGGAAAAATACTTTCAAAACAAAGGATGGATTGTTTGAATGGTTGATTATGTCGTTTGAGCTGACTAATTCCCCTAACACATTCTTGAGGTTCATGAATGAGGTCTTGAAACCATTCTTGGGAAATTTTGTTGTAGTGTACTTGGATAACATTTGATTTTTAACAAAAACAAAGAAAAGAGCATTTGAAACATGTAAGGAAATTGTTGAAGTGGTTGAAGGAAGAAAAGTTTCTTATCAAATTGACAAAATGTACATTCATGTAGGATGAATTAGTGTTATTGGGATTTATGATTTCCAAGGAAGGTTTGAAGATGGATTCTAAAAAGGTGAAGGATATTTTGGATTGGACAACACCTCAGTCTACTTTTGAGGTAAGGAGCTTTCATGGATTGGAAAGCTTCTACCACAAATTCATTAGGAATTTTAACTACATTTGTGCACGTCTTACTGAGTGCATGAAGAAGGAGAATTTTAAATGGACAATAGTAGTAGGGAAAGCATTTCCAGATCTGAAAAGGAAGGTGACCAAGAAACCTCTTTTGGTGCTTCCAAATTTTGATAAAGTATTCCAAGTTGATTGTGATGCAAGTGGGACAACAATTGGATGAGTTTTAAGTCAAGAAGGAGGCCAATAACATTATTCAATGAGAATTTGAATATTTCCAAGAAGAATTATTCTGTATATGATTAGGAATTTTATGGTATTGTGCAAACCTTGAAGAAGTGGAGACACTATTTACTGCCTAAGGAATTTGTCTTGTTTACTGATCACAAGGAATTACAATATATTAATAGTCAAGGTAAGTTGAATCAAAGACATTCTACATGGGTTGAATTCTTGAAAAGTTATACATTTATTTTGAAACATAGGTATAGAAAGTCCAACAAAGTTATAGATGCCTTGAGTAAGAGAGTTGTTACTCAATACTTTGTCAGCAGAAGTGGTATGTTTGGAAAACATGAAGGAATTGTATGCATAAGATGTTAATTTTGGAGAAGCTTGGACAACTTGTAAAACATCTTGGAGTGTGCACAAGACCATTTTTTGGATTACCATATCCAAGGAGGGTTTTTGTTTAAAAATAAACAATTGTGCATTCCTCAAGGGTGTTCGATGTTGAATATTATCAAGGAGCTACATGGTGGAGGACTAGGTGGGAATTTTGGCATGGATAATACCACAATATTGATAAAGGAGAGGTATTTTTGTCCTAGCATCAACAAGGATGTCAAAAAGTTTGTTGAATGTTGTAGAGTTTTCCAACTAGCCAAAGGTAGAAGTAAAAAGATTGGGTAGTATACTCCATTGCCGGTACTAGAAAGACCTTGGGAAGATTGGAGCATGGACTTTGTCTTAGGACTACCAAGGACACAGAGGAAGAATGATTCAATGATGTTTGTTGTATATAGGTTCTCGAATATGGAACATTTCATAACATGAAATAGGACAAGGGATGCTACTAAAGTAGTCGTTTTATTATCTAAAGTGGTGAGAGTGCATGGGATGCCAAGAACCATTACTTCAGACAAAGATACAATATTTCTGGGTTAATATTGGAGGATGTCGTGGAAGAAGATGTGATCTAAAATATTATACAGTTTAGACTATGATTCACAAATAGATGGATAAACTAAAGTAGTGAACACGAGTCTTGGGAATTTGTTGAGAAGTTTGAGTGGTGAAAATCACAACTAGTGGGATATGGTCTTGGCTCAGGAAAATTTTGCATACAATGAATCGGTGAAAAAATCCACTGGTAAGGGTCCATTCCAGATAGTTTATGGGAAATCACCGAAGGGTATTGTAGACCTGATACAATTTCCAAATTTAGGGGAAAGGAAGAGTGTTCATGCAAGTTATTTTGTAGACAACTTGTAGTTGAAACATAAGGAGAAATAAATTTAAAAAAGAAGAGTAAAGATTTTCGGTGAAGGAGAATTTATATTGGCACATTTGTGTAAAGAGAGGTTTCCTAAGGTGTTGAAGCCTCAAAATCACTGCGACAACATGGGGGATAACCACCCAGTCTGAATCTTAAAAGAAACTCCTTTTTCATTTGGTATATTGGCTTCAACTAGGGATAATGGGACCAGTTTCCCAGAGAGGATTGATTTGATAATGTTGTTGAGATGATATAAGATATAACGGAGAATGATTCAACTAAGTATGATCTAATCTAAATAATAAAAACATGCATATATCTTAATCTAACATTATCTAACTATAAATATACCTGGGAATAAACTAAAATATGCGATCTACAGACATGTCTAAAAGAAATTGGTAATAAAGATCATTCAACTGCCAAAAGAAATGAAATCGTTCAAGATAATTATTTTGGATAAATAGCTAGAAATAATAATTGAGAAAACTATATCGCATATAATAATTGTTTACGTATTCAATACAGAATCAGAGCTAAAACATCATACAAAAGTACAATAATGTAGAACTATAACTCATATTTTCATACATAAGACAATCAAAGAAAGAGTATTGCTAATGCATAAATAAAACACAATCATATGATAAAAGTACTATATATGAAAGGTCTTTCTCATGGGCTCAACAATATTGATTCAGTTTCATCCCATCAAATACACTATAAGAGTACAAAATTGTAATTACAGTAGAGCATGCTCGATATTCAAAGAAAAATAAATCCTATTCCAATAATTTCATCAAAACCTTCCCAAAAATACAGAAGTGTAATGTCTTGAAAAGTGTTTTTGATAAAATTCTGGACCCCTCTCTAAATGCATGAGAGGGGTTTAAACACTGTAATACATGCCTCAAAAATAGATTATTACAAAAAAAGTTTAGGAGGTTTCAAACAACCTTCCTCAGAGTAAGCAAAAATAAAACTAAAAATAGAATTAAACTAATGACAAGCTCCTTTCAACTTGAACTAACTTATTCGGCTAACTTGATCTTTGAGATTGCAAATGTCAATCATTGGTTTGAACTGAGGCGATTGGTCAATTGTGGATTTTAATTGTCCAACAAATATGGCATGTGACATAGTTGGCACCATCTTTTGTGCAGAGGTAGTTAAACACCGTAGACTCATCCACTGGCTATGTGGTTTTACTAGATATTGCCAGTATGTCTCCAAATCCAGTTTTGTTAACTATTTGATTGCTTGTTCTTTGATCTGTGCTGTCTGTTTCCACTGTTGTTCCAGTTTTTTGATATCTGGGAGAGAACTTGGTATGCACTCTTTGACAAGGTTGGCACTATGGAGGTTTTCATTAATGACTTCAATTATACTGCTTATTGCACTTGCTACTGTCGCTATCACCCTTTCTGCCTACTTTAACCATGGTTTTCTTCATATTCAAACCTCATATCAATCAATTGGTTTGTCAATTTATTACTTGTCTCACAGTAAGGATTGATTTGTGAGATTTTTTCGCAGAACATTTCTTCTTGTTGTATTAATAGGTAATTTAGCTTGATTTCTTCTTTGATGAACTCGTCAGTTTGAGGGTTATCTTTAAATCTATCCACCATGGCCTGCATTTGGTGAATCTCTGAGTCCTTTTCTGATATGCTTGCTTGGTGCTGTAACTCATTTGCTCGAATTCCCTTTGAAGCTGAGCTACCTATTGTTCTGCTTGTTGATTGGTTCTTTCTTGTTCTAATTGCTATTCAAGTAGAATAATTCTCTATTCTTTTTCTTTTAGTAGTAGTCGAAATTCTGTTGCTTTATCAATGGTTGCTGTGGCATATGCTCCTGCAAACTATGACAAATTCGTAAGATTTTCTGATGGGTCAACAAGCATGTCTTTCCACACAACATCCATTGATTTGTTCTCTAGAGTTGTAACAGTCATGGTGTATAATTTCCTCTTCTTTCATTGTCTTTTAACTAAAACATTATGAGTAGGACTGTAGAATATATCTAATGGAGGTATCTCTTCAATTCTCAAGACAATTTCAGAACTGGGAAAAGCCAGAATAACCTCAATATCTTGAGTGCTTATAGCTACTTATTCTGTTGTCTCCGAATTTACTTTGTGATGAGTCTATTTAGGGGTCTGAAATTCAATTTTTTCCTCAATATTTTTGCTTGTTTGAGGTGTCTTATTGAGTTTCTCCCATTCCTTGTCTAGGTCAATGACTTGAATCTTCCCCGTTTGAGTTGAAGTGGAACCGACCTCTATTTGTTCTTGGCCAAGGCCTATTCAACCGTTTCCTTAGTATTTCCTTCTGTATCTTTATTAGGACTCCCTTCTCCATTATGTGATTGTTGTTCTGAATGTTCTGATTCGTGAGTTGATTTCTCTTGCGTTTCTTCATCAGGATTTTCCTTTGAATTTCCCTCCAGGCTCACACTAGGATTCAGTTCTCTTATTGGTTCAATTTGTAATAGGTCCAATGGGAACTTTAAAAATCTTTTATTCCTATATACATGAAAAGCATTAATATCATCTGGGCTTAACTATAATGGAGCTAAATGTAGGACCTATGAAAATGTTTCGGCTCCTTTAAAGAGGTCTTCAAAGGCATCCTCTTCATGAGTAAATTATTTGAATTTAACCATAATGGTAAAGTATTTAGCAACTTGATTTGGGTCATACTATCGCCTTGGAATCGTGACCAATTTTAGAGACATAATAATCTCTACTTCTTAAACTACGTGCCCATAGTCATGTAGTGTGAAATCACCACATTGTAATGGGAAGGCTAGCAAAATGAGTTTCTTCTGTTCCCTCAGGGCTTTGGTTAAACCGCCCTCCCCTGCTATCTGGTAAGCTATCTCTCTGGCCAATAGATTATTTGGAACGTAATATGGGAGGACATGTGAAGCAACAATGCTCCCAAAAATGCTGATATAAGTGAATGTTTCTTCACCGAACCATCTTGTGACTAGAAAGATGTCTATCTTGGCTTCTTCAGAAAGCCTGGGGGTTGTTCTATCGAAAATGACTTTATAAATAGGCAGCGTAATACCATGGAAGATCTTGTAAAAATGGTTATTGAATTGGGTTTCCCACAAGATTTTATGGTATACATGGATGGGGAGAGGGTTCTGTACACTCCATTTCCAACCCATGTTCGGAAATTGAGAACAAAAACAAATGGAATCTTGAGGAAATATTTCTCTTTTGCCTATATTCCCTAATAGCCATAGCTAAATTGTCTGATATAATATGAATCCAGTTCATAATCATCGTGTTGACCGCTGCATCAATTAATGGAATCCACTCTATGGAAAATTTGGTACTATAAGCTTTACAAAATAACCTACACATCATTGCAGCTGCAAAATTATGTGGGGTCGAGAGGGATGCAATTGGATACATACCAGATTTCTCCCGTTTGAATTTGCGTGAGCCCGACCTCCAAGTCTGTGTAACATCCAACGGGTTCTCATTTTCTTTGGAAAAATGCTCTAGGAAATCTTTGTCATAGAGCTTTTGAGGCTCTGGTAGATGGTACATATGGCACAAGTTGTCTAGTGTGAAAGACCCCATGAGTTCATGTCTCCCATTCCTAAAAGTTATGTCTGAGATATTCACATTATCAATCACGCATTTTACCATATCTGTGTATGGTAATATCTTAGGTCTTGCAGTTATCCTATGTAAAAATGAACATGCTGCCTTAAAGTAGGAAGCATCAGATGATTCTTCTGCATCAGATGTTGCCTTCATTTCTAGTGGCCCGGGTTTCTCTTCTTCTAGTAGGTTATACATAGCTTCCCATGATGTGGTTCCTCCATCTTTGTTGTAGGTGGTGTTGGAGAAGAGTGGCTTCATGTCTGATTTCTCATATGCAATAGCTTTTCCCTTCTTTTCCATCTTCTCAAACATTGTTTCATTCAGAGGTTCCCTGAAATTAAGCAATGGAGATTATCGGATAAACACAGAGCAAAAATGACAATGAAAATTCAATGATATAGTTAACTCCGAATGGTGACAAGGAAGAACCTTTTATTCGAAAATGCAGATGAAAGATATCAAATCACGTCAAGCCATTTTAAACATAAATGCCATTAACACTTATTAAATGCGCAGTAAGATATTTTATTATGGCTTTTATTAGTTATTTAAGTCATCACATTGCAAACGTGTAAGGAAAATTTTTAAGTTGCTGAGTTTTAAAGTGTGAAATGACAATTATGTGATTGCAATAAAGATTATCACAATATCGCAAATCGCAACATTGCACCTTAGGTTATGCGTTATATCGAAGTTATTTAGAATTTTGTGAGATGCGATGTGAAAAACGTACCTTTTATCGTTTTAAGTGCATTTTGCTTGAATGAATACTTATTGCATAAAGTGACCTTTTACTATGCGCTGGACCTAACCAAAGTTATAATAATTATCATGTACTTCCACCGGGTACGGGTCATATCGCATTTCAAAAACTTTCTTAGTTCACAAGATTTGTTTTTTTGTAAACATCGTGACATGATGAGTGTTTGAATTGTTATGTCGCAATATCACAATTCACATATTCCAAAGGTTTTATTTGTGGTGCTCTTTGTGAATGCCGATATGCGATTGCGATAGGTACTTTATTTTGCAAGAAATACTTTAAGCCTTAGTTTTAAATGAAAAGTTTAATGATACCGTAAGTTTATTACGGTGATCCCTCTTATCGCAATTCACAAATCTCGATTTATTAATTAACCTTTGACACACATGATCCTGCGATATGCGATAAAGCAAGAATAGCTATTCACAAAGGGACTTGGCTAGATACCTTATATTATTTAGAAATTTACTTCTAATAATTAAGAAAGGAAGCGATTAAGTGTTAAGTTTTTTTTTTTTACAGAATTTTTATGAAGGGTCCCCATTTATCAATAGAATATTAACTATTCAATTAATAAATGGGTGGGTTGTTGAACAATACAACAATTGGAGATTCAATGGAAGAACCAGTTATCTCTGACAGTTTTTTGAAACTTCTAAAACTTCGAAAATATAGATAGTTCAGAAAATAGGAATTACATGAAATTTAAGATAAGTAACATTTATTTGAATAAGAAAACAAAACTCACCTAATTATCATCCACCTGATATCCTCTTCAAAATGAAATTTCCTTTGTCTATATCAATCTTTACTTGGTTTAAATATAAAGCAAGGGGATCTTTTAGATTAGCTTTTAGATGTAATCATTTGTCACAGGTAGAGCCACTGCTGCCATCAGACATCCATAGCCTCGATAGGGTTACCTTTTAACCATCAATGATTCAGTATCCCATCTAGATAAAAGTGCAATTTTTAGAGATAAATTAAGACTCATATACTTATTTTGTTCTCTTTCTTTTTTAAGCAGTTTATTTTTCTTCTAAAAATTCTCATTTTTTCTAATTAAAAGTCATTGTCTTGGTTTGGTAGCCAAAAAGTGACAATGCCATTCATTGGTTGTAATTCAACTAAACAAGCTGGCTCGTGATGAGACCCATTGTATTTTGATTAAAATAATCTCAAGCCATTACCCTATTTTGATATGCAGTATTGGTAATGCCAGTCTATTATTTACCTATGAACATGGTAAGCAGACTCTTAATGAGACCTCTTATCTTTTAAGTTTTAGTATATTTTAGAATTACACTCTAAAAAGAGAAAAGTTTACTAGGGGGGAGAATCATTGACTCCTTAAGAGTTTCTGGATGACAATTATAGAGTTAAAGGTGCTTATCTGCAGAGAGTCTTTTCTTTGTTAAAGATACTTTTCTTGACTGATAATAGAACAAAGGTCTCTTTATAACATTGGGGTTTCACAAAGAATAAATGATTTTTGTTGAAAACAAGAAAATTTCAAAGAAATAAAACTTATATTATTTCTCAAATGTCACAATTATCTTCTTACCCATCTCTACTTATACAAGTGAAAAATCAAAATATAAAAGATATTGTTTATTATTGTAAGACCAAAAGTAAATACTATTTAACTTTTATTTTCCTAGGAAAAATAAAGGCAATAGTGTACGAGGGATAGAAGAGGTTATCTTCTATGAAAAATATTTCTTCAAAATCTTCCCATTCACATGCAGAGAATCTCTTTTGCCTGATAAATCTTGCAATAGAAACGTTGATGGGCCGATTTGTTCCGCAATCTGAAATGGGCCAAGCCACATTCTTTGGAATTTTGTATGCTTACCTTTTTCCTCGTGTGCTTTATCCCACTTCAATACAAGGTCTCCGAGTTGAAAATATTTAGGACTTACAAAATTTGCATCGAATGAAGATTTGACCAACTGTTGATGATGTGCATGCATGATCTTGGATTTATCTCTTTCTTCTTCGAGTTTGAGGATTTGTGATTGCCTCAATTGCATAGAAGAGGAAGGAGTTTCTTCAATAAATTGAACTAGGGCTAGAGAGGGAATAGCTACATTTGTAGGAAGAACAACCTCTTTCCCATAGACCAAATTAAAAGGAGAAGTGCCTATTGAGGCCTTATGTGTTATTCGATCTGTCCATAGAGCAAATGTTTTAGATTTGTGCCAATATTTCTGACTTTGATCAATAGTTTGTTTGATGATCCTTGTGAGGTTTTTATTCGTTCATTCAAATTCAAGTTTGCATGCCAACATAGTATTTTCTCCTTCAGGGCTAACCAAAATGCAACTTGCACCGGCTACATCATTAGATTTAGATCCATCAAAAAATAATTTCTAAAATAAAGAATTGACTACAGGTTTATCTACAAAATTGATACATTTAGAAGAATTTGTTTGAGAATAATTTTCAATTTCTGATGTAACATAATTTTCCAAAAATGGTGATGTATGGGCATTAAAATTGCCTAAAAATGATTCAACCGAACAATTTCCAATGATATTACTATGGTATGCGACAGGTTCATTTTCTCCCTCCAGTTTTGTGAAGATATACTTTAAATGTTTCTCACAGTCGATCCTTATTTTATTTGGCTTACCATTATAAGGAAGCCACATATGGGACTGGTATGTTGTGAAATAGCCATGAAGGTTTTCAGACCAATCACTACTAAGGATCAAGCCATAGAATTTAGGGATATCGGCCATAATAATGTCAGTCAATTGACATACTTTCGGTTTTGATGAGAGTCTAATGGTAACTTGATTGATTTCTCCTATGACTTCAACTTGAGATCGATCTAACTGTATAATGCGAATAACAAATTTCTGGGGTTCGACATTCAATTTTACATAAATAGTTTTTGGTAAAATGTTGGATGAGGCTCCAGAGTCTACTAAACAATTGTGCAAATTCTTATTGAAGACTTCAAAAGTAAAAATAAAAGGAGGTGTGTGGGATTTAGACCTACCATCTATTAAAGCAACATCAGTTGAACTCATTTTGTCTGATGAAGTACTGGGAGGCCTACCCATTTCTTGAGCATCCTGAGAAATTACAATAGCAAGAAGAGGACATGTGGGGACTTCTTTTAATTTTTTGAGCAATAGCTTCTGTTGATGTTCTAGCTTGCTAAGCTCATGGAATGTGATATTAGCTCTAGTCATTTTCATGTCTTCGACGATGCTGTATTCCATCTCATTAGATACTAGTAAGGTTTTGGATGGAGGTGAAGAATTGGATTAAGGAGGAGTTTTTTGCATGGATTTGGGAGAATATTTCTTATCTATTTCTTTATCTTTGGGAGCAGGAGTTGATGATTTCTATTTTTGATTTGTATGTGACAAATCAATAGTACTCTTGTTTTTGGTGGTGAAATGTAATGCTTCTTCTGATTCTTCGTTATCTGACACAGGAAGAATAAAATCCTACATTCCTTGTACTTCAACTATCTCTTTGTCATCGATTTGTTCTTCAGTAGTTGACACTTCTTATTCCTCCACATCTGATTCAACATTTGATATTATATTTGGAGGTTTAGGATCATATGGGGAATTTATTTTGTAAGGTCTAAAATATTTCCTAGAAGAAGTCTCAACTACCTGCTTTTTAATGTTGATCATTTCATTGGACATGGTTTTAAGTACCTTTTTCAAACCTTCAAGATCGAAAGAATCTTTAGGTGTTTTCTTGTTAGATTCGTCCTTGAAAGTGACCTTCTTGGATTTTCTTTCTTCTAATGCATTCTTCTTTTCTAAAGCTAAAATGTATTTTTTCACAGCTATGGCTTCTTTCATGTTTTCTGCCAATGTTGGTTTGGCAGCTCTGTCTACAAAAATAGTTGCATTCGAGGGAAAAGCAGAAATATACCATTCATTTGAAATTCAGTGCTTTGCCTGGATGCCACTGGAATTTTGTTTAATAATTTGTTCAGTCGGGAATTGAAGCCCTTAATCGGTTCTTTATATTCCGACTTTAGGTTGGAGAGATAATTAAGAAGAGTAGCTGTTGAATGGTCATCTACAAACTTGGTTAGGAATTGTTCTTGAAATGCATTCCAACTATCAATAGAATCAAATGGTAATGAAAAGTACCAGAATCCTGCCGATCCTTGAAAAGTATAAGGGAATAATTGTACAACTGTGTCTTCTTCTACAACTCCATTTAGACTTATGGACAACATGAAGTTGTCTATGTGTTCTTCGGTAGGAAGACCATCATTGGGATTGAATTTTGGCAACCATTTCAATGGATGAGCAGGTAGTGAATGCAATGGCCCTGCCATTTGAAAATCTCCTATATTTTTCCATGGTGTTTGAGCCATTATGGGCATCTATGTAGAAGAAGATGTACCATGCTTGAAGGTGATTGGGTAGAGGATGACTGTGCTCCTGTACTGGTGTAAATCACGATCTGAGATGGTGAGGTGGATGATTGAGTTTGTGATGACGATGATGAAATGAATGAGGGTGTTTCCGGTGATGTTGAAAGAATCTCCCTAAGAGTTCCAGAGTCTGATTTCTTAGTTTTCCTTCAAGGAGGAGGTAGAGGAAATTCAAATGGATGAATTCCAAACTTTTGACTTTATGATCTAGTTAATATATTAGGTCCCTATACTACTAGTGTAACCCCTTATTGTTATTAGTACAAACCCCTTATTGCTATTATTGTGCCCCATAGAAGCCCACAATTGTTATTATTATGCCCTTACATTATTATTGTTATGTCGACTCTGATTATACTATGACCCCTTAGACTCCTATATATAGAAAGGAGGTATTGTCATTTGTAATATCCAAGAATTGTTCATTTGTGTAATGTAAATGAGGTTTCCCCCTCGAAGAGGCTTATTTTTTAGGCGTTGATCTTTATTTTCTATCTTTTTGTGAGCTTGTTTCATAACACGATTTATTCACAACTTCTTGTTTAGGATTTGGGGATTTGGAATGTGACCAAGAAGCCAAAGGTGTTGGTGAGGGAGTTTTACTCTGAGAATGGCTTTCTGATTTAGATTTTCTTTCCATTCACAGTTTACCCTCCTTCTAGCGGCAAAATGTTGAAGCCTGGAAACTTGTTGTGACAACATGGGGGATAGCCACCCAGTCTGGACCTTAAAAGAAGCTCCTTTTCCATTTGGTATAGTGGCTTTGACTGGGGATAATGAGACCAGTTTCCCATAGAGGATTTACTTGATAATGTTGTTGAGATGATATAAGATATAGTAGAGAATGATTCAACTAAGTATGATCTAATTTAAATAATGAACACATGCATATATCTTAATCTAACATTATGTAACTATAAATATACCAGGAATAAACTAAAATATGTTATCTACAAAGATGTCTCAAAGAAATTGGTAATAAATATCATTCAACTGCCAAAAGAAATGAAATCGTTTAAGATAATTGTTTTGGATAAATAGTTAGACAAAAAAATTGAGAAAACTATATTGCATATAATAATTGTTTACGTATTCAATACAAAATCAGAGCTAAAACATCATACAAAAGTGCAATAATGTAGAACTATAACTCATATTTTTATACATAAGACAATCAAAGAAAGATTATTACTAATGCATAAATAAAACACGATCATATGATAAAAGTACCATATATGAAAGGTCCTGCTCATGGGATCAACAATATTGATCCCATTCAATCCAATAAAATACACTCTAAGAGTACATAAGTGTAATTTTAGTAGAGAATGCTCGATATTCAAAGAAAAATAGATCCTGTTCCAATAATTTCATCAAAACCTTCCAAAAATATACAGAAGTGTAATGTCTTGAAAAGTGTTTTTGATAAAATTCTGGACCCCCTCTAAATGCATGAGAGGGGTTTAAATACTATAATACACGCCTCAAAAATACATTATTACAAAAAAATTGAGGAGGTTTCAAACAACCTTCCTTAGAGTAAGCAAAAATAAAACTAAAAATAGATTTAAACTAATGACAAGCTCCTTTACACTTGAACTAACTTAGTCAGCTAACTTGATTTTTGAGATTGCAAATGTTACTCATTGGTTTGAGCTGAGGCAGCTGGTCGATTGTGGATTTTATCTGTCCAACAAATATGGAATCTGACAAAGCTAGCACCATCTTTTGTGCAGAGGTAGTTAAACACCGTAGAGTCATCCACTGGCTATGTGGTTTTACCAGATACTGCTAGTATGTCTCCCAATCCAGTTTTGTCATATGTTTGATTTCTTGTTTGATATGCGCTATCTATTTCCACTATTGTTCTGGTTGTTTGATATCTAGGAGAGAACCTCGTATGCACTCTTTGACAAGGTTGGCACTATGGAGGTTTTCATTAATGACTTCAATTATACTTCTTGCTGCACTTGCTGCTATCATTGTCGCCCTTTCTGCCTGCTTTAACCGTGTATCCTAATCTGTAAATAGAATGTCTCTGTGGGATTCTTCTATTTTTGGTAGATCAACCTTTCTTCCCTCATCAGACTCCTGCCGAGTAATAAATTCAGAAATTGTTTTATGGATTTCTTCATATTCTTGAAAACCTCATATCAATCACTTGGTTTGTCAGTTTATTATTTGTCTCAAAGTAAGGATTGATTTGTGATATTTTTTGGCAGAACATTTCTTCTTGTTGTATTAATAGGGAATTTAGCATTGATTACTTCTTTGATGAACTCGTCCGTTTGAGGGTTATCTTTAAGTCTATCCACCATGGCCTGCATTTGGTGAATCTACGAGTCCTTGTCTGATATGCTTCCTTGGTGCTGTAACCTCATTTGCTCAAATTCCCTTTGAAGCTAAGCTACATGTTGTTCTTCTTGTTGATTGGTTATTTCTTGTTCTAATTGTTGTTCAAGCAGAAGAGTTCTCTCTTCTTTTTCTTTTAGCAGCAGTCAGACTTCTGTTGCTCTATCAATGGTCGCTGTGGTATAAGATCCTACAAAATGTGACAACTTCGTAAGATTTTCTGATGGGTCAATAGGTGTGTCTTTCCAAACAATATCCATTGATTCATTCTCTAGAGTTGTAATAGCCGTGGTGTCTAATTTCCTCTTCTTTCGTTGTCTTTTAAATACAACCTTATGAGTAGGACTGTAGAATATATCTAATGGAGTTATCTCTTCAATTCTCAAGACAATTTCGGAAGTGGGAAAAACTGAAATAACCTTAGTATCTTGAGACCTTATAGGCCCTTGTTTTGTTTTCTTTGGATTTTCTTTGTGATGAATTTGTTTGGGGGTCTGAAATTTAGATTTTTCCTCAAGAATTGTTCCTGTTTGGAGCTTCTTATTGAATTGCTCCATTCCTTGTCTAGGTCAATGACTGGAATCTTCCCTGTCTCAGTTGAAGTGGAACCAACCTCTATCTGTTTCTTTGGAAAAAAATTCTAGGAAATCTTTGTCATAGAGCTTTTGAGGCTCTAGTATATGGTACATATGGCGCAAGTTTTATGGTGTGAAATACCCCATGACTTCATGTCTCCCATTCCTGTAAGTTTTGTCTAAGATATTCACATTAAAAATCACCCATTTTACCATATCTGTGTATGGTAATATCTTACGTCTTTCAACTATCCTGTGTAAAAATGAACATGCTGCCTTAAAGTAGGAAGCGTCAGATGATTCTTCTGCATCAGATGTTGCCTCTATTTCAAGTGGCTTGGGTTTCTCTTCTTCCAGTAGGTTATACAGCTTCCTATGATGTGGTTCCTCCGTCTTTATTGTAGCTGGTATTGGAGAAGAGTGGCTTCATGTCTGATTTCTCAGACACAGTAACCTTTCCCTTGTTTGCCATCTTTTGAAATGTTGTTTGCTTTAAAGGTTCCCTAAAATTGAGAAATGTAGATTATCAAATAAACATAGAGCGAAAATGATAGTCAAAATTCAATGATATAGTTAATTCCGAAAGGTGACAAGGAAGAAGATTTTATTCTAAATGCGGATGAAAGATATCAAATCACATCGAGCCTTTTTAAACATAAATGCCATTAAAACTTATTAAATACTCACTAAGATCTTTTATTATGGATTTTATTACTCATTTAAGTCATCACATCAGAACATATAAGGAAAATTTTTAAGTTGATGAGTTTTAAAGTGCGAAATGTCGATTATGTGATTGCAATAAAGATTATCGCAATATCACAAATCGCAACATCACACTTTAGGTTATGTGTTATATCGAATTATTTAGAATTTTGTGAGATGCGATGTGAGCGGTGTACCTTTTATCGTTTTAAGTGCATTTCAATTGAATGAATACTTATTGCATAAAGTGACCTTTTACTATGGGCCAGACTTAACCAAAGTTATAACATTTATTGCATACTTCCATCGAGTCTGGGTCATATCACATTTCATAAACTTTCTTAGTTCACAAGATTGGTTTTTGTGTAAACGCCGTAATGCGATGAGTGTTCGGCTTGTTATGCCGCAATATCACAATTCACATATTCCAAATTTTTTATTTGTAGTGCTCTTTGTGAATGCCAATATGTGATTGCGATAGGTACTTTATTTTGCAAGAAATACTTTAAGCCTTAGTTTTAAATGAAAATTTTAATGATACCATAAGTTCATTATGGTGATCCCTCTTATCGCAATTGACAAATCCCAGTTTATTAATTAACCTTTGACACACATGATCCGATGATATGCGATAAAGAGAGAATAACTAGTCACAAAGGGATTTGGCTTGATACCTTATATTATTTAGAAATTTAATTCTAATAATTCAAAAAGGAAGCGCTTAAGTGTTAAGTGTTTTTTTAGATAATTTTTATAAAGGGTCCCCATTTATCAATATATTATTACCTATTAAATTAATATATGGGGGGGTTGTTGAACAGTACATGTTGGGTCCCTATAATACTAGTGATTACCCCATTACTATTGTAGTTATACCCCTTATTAATATTGTTGTGCCCCTATTGTCCCCATTTTGTTATTACTG
>APFE030837949.1:52520-140676 GCA_000404065.3 Pinus taeda | reverse complement strand
TGAAAAACTAATAAGGCACTCAAATTTTACAGATTAAACAATTTAAACTCACATTTAAAAAAAATATTTGTCAAATTTTAATTAAAATTAATTAAAAAAATACTTGGAGAAAAACCATTTCCTTTATTAATTACCCAACACTTAATATTATTTATTTATTTATTATTATCGTTATTTTATTATTATTTATCCTGAAACCAAATAATAATTAATAATAATAATAATAATAATAATAATAATAATTTGTATATATGACCATAAATTAAAACATATTATCCATAATTGAAAGATAATTTTCAATACTATAATTCTTTATCAGTTAATATATACTTAATTAGAACATAACATTAATAAGGCTAGATAAAATCTTAATGTATTTTTAATTTGTTTTTTTTTTTTTTTTTTTTTTTATTATATTATATTAATATATAGAATTTTGATTCGTTTGTGTTTCTTAAATTCTGTAAGTTAAAACTAAATTATAGTCATTTATTTGTAATTTAATCTTAAAATAAATCTATATTCATTTATAAGAGTTAGAAAATTAATTTATATTAAAGTTTTGTATATCTGAATGATTTAAAAAATTTTTATTAATAAAATAACAAATTTAATTAATAAAAAAATTATATTTAATTTAAATATGCAAATTTTCAAATTACTAATTTTACATAAATAATAACAAAATTACATTTGAAAAATTTATATTTGATATTGTACTAGTTTAGATCTATTTTAACTCTGGATCTACAAAGCTCAGAGAGGGATCAAATATCTTGAGATGCAAATATTTTTTAGAATAAAAAAAAAAAATTGATACCTCTCGACCCTTGAAGTTAAGATGGATCTAGATTGGTATGATATATATGTAGTTGACATTGAAACATTTTATTTATAATTCATGTTCTTCCTATTAAAATGTTAAAATGGTTAAACATTGAAAGAATTAGAAATCTCCCTCAAACATTGAATTAGAAAACAACTATTAATGGAATAATAATCCTCTCAATCTTTCTCTCTCTATATATGTTTTATTGTTTTATGTTAAAATCTTTTACTTCCTATTAAAAAGTTAAAATGGTTAAACATTGAAAGAATTAGAAATCTCCCTCATACATTGAATTAGAAAGAACGTATTAATGGAATAATAATTCTCTATATCTTTCTCTCTTTTTATATGTTTTATTGTTTCATATTAAAATATTTTACTCAATGTGGCTATTGAAATATTTAGTTTTTAGTAAGTTATGGAAATATTTTATTCATAACCACATTAATTTTTTCTTTTGATAATTTAAATTATAATTTAATTTACTTTATTTTCTCTATAAGTAGATATAAACAATTATTTATATAAAATTTATTATTTAAATGGCATTGTAATTTTTACTATTGTACAATAATTTTTTTTTGTTATTAATATTTTTTTTATTTGAAATAATAACATGTAATTGAATGTAAAGAATTACACATCATGTAATATCATAATACATTCCTATCATTTTTTTATTAAGTAGTGAAGAAATTACATTTGTTCGGGGTACTAAAACGTAATTTTTTTTTTTTTTTAATTACAATTCTTCCTCATAGTAAAAGGTAAATTATTTTTTTACTTTCTCTTACTTTATATATCTATATAAGTTATTTAAAAATAAGAGGAAAATTGAAGTATTTTAATTATGGCTCACATTAATTTCTTCTGTTATTTCTATTTTTAATTTGTTAATTAAAAGTATTATTTTACTGGTTACTTGACAACATCTCTCCCATATTGGGATGTAAAGCATCTCTCAACGCAATAAATGTATGAAAACCTTATATGTAACATCAAATTCATAGGAATTTAAGTAAAGGCTAGGGAGCTCTGGAACGGAGGAACCATGGCAGTCGAGGGATTCTGACAAACCCTTCCACAGCAGTAGCACAAGTGTGATAGGAATCCAATGTAGTGATGTAGTCCCTCAAGCACCGGTATAGTCATGTTGATAGAGTCCACCTAATGAACATTCATATGGGGGAGGCCACAGGACCTCCCCCCATAGGCAGCACTGACAATCGAAGCCCACATTGGAATAATGATGAAACTAATGGAACAACGGTACATATGCAAAACCAATCTGCCTAGCAGTAGGAGGTGGCAGATCTAAACAAAGGGAAGGAGAAGACCTCCATGAAACCTGAAGAACCCATAAAAGCAAAACCGTCCACATGCAAACCCATCACAGTAGATTGCCGCAAGATCAACCTACCAAGCCATCGAATCAATGCCTAAATATAGTTTATGAAGGACCATGTGCTTATCGGTAAATTCATTAGATTCTAGCAAACCAAGAAAGCCCTGCAAGGATGGATTACTTCAAAATGGAAACGAAAAGGACATGTTACCCTACAGCTAGGGCCGAAAGGATTTTTTCTTACTATATTCAATTGCATCGAAGACATGGATAGAATATTAGACGATGGCCCTTATTTCTTCAATGCAATGGGTTTGTATTTAAGAGATTGGATAGAAAGATTCAATCTAGACAAGGAGGACTTCAGCTGGGTGCCAGTATGGATGCTAATGTACTCTTTGCCTCTAGAATATTGGGATGAAGAATTGCTCAAAGCCATAAGCAATGGACAAGGAGAATTCATAAAAATAGCAGAGGAAATAAAGCTTCGAAGGTACACCTCGTATGCTCGCATTTGCGTATACATGCGACTCGGCAAAGCCCTAACGGATTCGGTAAGCCTTCTTCATGATGATTTTGAATGCATACAACCCATAGATTATGAAAATGTGCCCTTTAGATGTAGAAAATGCCACACTCATGGCCATCTATTCCATGATTGTCCCTTAAATGCCTCCCCCAAAACCAGTGATCACATGGAAAACTTTGACTCTGAAGGGTTAACCAAGGTTGCCAATCGAAATAAGAACACCAAGAAGCCCCCTCATGTCCCCAAAAACCCCCCGCCCAATTTATCTACACCCTCCACCAATAACAGCTTTGATATACTATCACAACAAGCCATCCCAGAAGCAGAAATTTCCAAAATGGTTGAACCATCCAACATGCCATCCACCTTACCTAAACTCAACAAGTCCAGTCTGCCTTTGCATGCAAAAACAATTGATCTAAAGAAAGCAACCTCTCAATCCAACCCCCTCCAAGAGACAGACGCAAACCTAGAGTAGGTGAATGGAATGGATATCGACGGTATTTTATTAGATCCAACCAAGACAACCAACTCAATGCCTGAGAGCAGCCAACAAAGCCACATGGAGAAGAACCAGAGAGCTTTGACTTAGGAGACCTAGACATCTTTAGTCTTGACCAAGCTTGCAAAATGAAAGAGTTAGATAAAATTACAGATAAGCAACTCGAACATTTGGAAGTAGTCCTTTCAAGAGTGCATCAACAGAGAACCTTAGGCATACAACTAGGAAGCAACTGGGATGGGAAAAATATGAGCATAGATGGTAAGAAAAGGGGCAGGAAGACAGATTTGCAAAGAACCATCCTCATTGGGGAAATGTTGGTGGAGTCAGGCAGATGCTCCAAGTTAACCAAGTATTACAGATCGTTACCCACTGGTCAACCATGAAGCTCATCCCATGGAATTTAAGAGGGCTCAATAGTCTTGGGAAATACAGAATGATAAAAAACATGATACAACATGAAAAACCCCGTATCTTCTTCATGTAAGAAACAAAATGCAACAATAAAACATTGGGATCTATTCTATCCAAAGCTTGGTCAGGATGTCAAATCGTCACGGTAGATGCATCTGGTGCATCGAGAGGACTCACCATCACTTGGAATTCACAAGTTATATTACTCACAGACTTTCATGCCTCTCATCATCTTATACAGGCCACATTTCACATCATAGGAACCAATATACATGGTCATCTTTCAAATGTATATTCTCCTCAGGACTCACCACAAAAGATTGCACTGATAAATACTTTGGAAGCTCTCAATTCCATTGGAACCCACCCAGTATGGATTACAGGCGGGGATTTCAACATGATCACTAAACTGGAGGAAAAAAAGGCGGCAGAGTTAAATTGGACAATGAATGTAGATGCTTCACAGAATTTATACAAAACAACTGGTTGTAGACTTGCCATTCAATAATGAAATCTATACTTGGAAAAACAAAAGGTCAAGATCCCAAAAAATTGCATCTCGGCTGGGCAGGTTTCTCATTTCAGACAATTTCATTCATTTGGGAGGTGACATCATAGCCTCAATCCTACCTCTGTCAGGCTCAGATCATTGGCCCATTTCACTTCAGTGGCAAAGACCAGGACACTCTACCAGAAAGCCTTTCTGATTTGAAGCTTTTTGGCTCTCACATCCAGATTTCAAAAATATAGTCAACACAACCTGGGAAAACTTCACTCCTCCTAAAGGGTCGATCATGTATCAATTCCAACACTAGATAAAGAATCTCAAGAAGAAAATCAAGCAATGAAATCACTCCACCTTCGGTAACATTTTTCAAGCTCAAAAAATGCTTGAGAAAAGCATGAAGGAACTCCAATAGAGAATTATTGAAGGCGGAAGAACCAAAACACTAGCAAATCAAGAACAAGATCTCCTCACTCAGCTAGAAGACAGAAGGAAGCAAGAGGAGATACTATGGAAACAAAAATCGAGAATCAGATGGTTAAAAGAGGGGGAAAGAAATGCCAAATTCTTTCATCACACCACCATCCAGAGAAGAATTCATAATACCATTGCACATCTTCAAAATCAACAAGGAGAACAACTGGAGAAACATGAAGCCATAGAGAGAGAATTCCTTACCCATTTTAAAATGGTTAATCAAGAGCTTCCAATAGATAGGCAACCTGCTATAAACAAAATTCTTCAGCATATACCAAAAATCATCACAGAAGAGCACAATCAACTATTACTTCGACAGGTCACTCTATTGGAAGTAGACTCAGCAACAACTCAACTTAAAAATGGGAAAGCACCTAGACCTGATGGCTTCACCTCCAACTTCTTCCATCACTTCTGGGATCTGATTAAGTTGGAGGTCTGGAAGGTAGTAGATGAATCTAGAACTATGCACTGGCTTCTTCCTTCTCTAAATGCTACATTCATAGCTCTCATCCAGAAATAAGAACAAACAAGCACTTCAGAGAAGTTCAGACCCATAACACTCTGTAATGTTGTATATAAAATCATCTCGAAGGTCATCACCAACTACCTCAAGCCATTTCTCCCATTACTCATCTTGCAAGAACAATAAAGATACGTCGAGGGACATCAAATCCTTGATGGCATAATCCTAACACATGAGATCATTCACTCCTTAAAGCACAACAAACAGGAAGGTATGCTTCTCAAAATTGATTTATCTAAAGCATTTGATAAATTGAGTTGGACATACATAAAACAAATGCTCACTGCCTTTGGCTTCAGCTCGACCTGGGTCAAATGGGTTATGAATCTAATATCCCCCACTTTTTTCTCCATCTTAATTAATGGTGTCCCATCATGCCCCTTCTCCCTCTCTAGAGGAATTCGTCAAGGAGATCCCCTCTCTCCCTTTCTTTTTGTCCTCATGGCAAAAGGCTTAGGTCACCTTATAAAGCATGCTCTTCACTCCCAAGATCTCAGAGGCATCTATGTCCACGGTACATCTGCCATCACTCATCAACAATTCGTAGATGATAATATGTTGTTTGGGCACCCCTCAGTCCACGAAGATCATTCTCTCAAAGCCCTATTAGATACCTTCTCTTTGGCTTCAGGAACCACAATAAACATTGTTAAGTCTCACATCTTCTTCTTTCACACTCCCCCTATAACCCAAAGAGCTATCACCCGAATCATAGGCTTTTCTATTGCCAATCTACCCTCCAAATACTTGGGTGCACCACTGATAGACTCAGCTATAAAGCACGCATCCTGGCAGCTTGTCCTAGAGAAAATTGAAAGCTGCCTATATCTTTGGACTTACAGAGCCCTCAATATGGCAAGCAGGCTTATTCTGGTCAAATCTATACTACAAACTATGCCTCTATACCTCTTCTCAGTTCTGCAATGCTGAAATGGGTGCTCAAAAAGATCAAGGACGTGTAGGGCAACTTTCTCTGGGGATCCTCAGGTTAAAATAATAAATGGGAACTAATAAAATGGTTGACAATTTACACACAAAAAAGAAGGGAGGCCTTGGATTATGGGATCCTCAACACAGTAATGCATTGATAGGAGCAAGATTATGGTGGCAATGGGTATCAAGCCCACACACACCATGGACCAAACTTTGGACTACAAAATATGCGAATAATAGACCGCTAGAAGAGCTGATCAGAATCACCAATACGGATGTAGGCTCTCTAATTTGGAATGCAGCAAAATAGCATAGAGGAATAATACAACAACACAGTTTATGGGAGATAAGAGATGGTGGCACTGCCCAATTTTGGGTCGAATCATGGCAACAACGACCCAAAATGTTAGAAGCCATCCCTCCTCAAAATATTGAGGAAAATGCCATTAACCAGAGTGAAAAAGTCTCTCAGCACTATACTCAATACATCAATCAAGGATTCAGGCAATGGAAAAAAGCCGAACAAATAATTCATTAAGAAACGGAAGACTACTACAAAGCATTGCACACAGAGCTTGCCAATAGGAAAATCAGATATACAAACAAGAAAGAAATTTTAAGATGGGGATACACCCCGCGAGGGACATTCATGACAAAGGAGACATATGGGTTGATGCTACAAGCACAGGTACCAGTGGACCCCATTTGGGCATGCATATGGACCCCTGGAATATGGCCCAAAGTATCCACTTTCACATGGCTGCTATATCATAAAAGAATTCTTACATGGGACAATCTCATTAGAATAGGGTTTCATGGACCTTTATATTCCCCCAATTGCAAGCAACAAAGTGAAACTATTCAGCACCTCATGGATTCTTGTAACTTGACCAACCACTTATGGGAAAAACTCAACTTCAGGTGTCAAAGAGCTTGCAAAATATTGGGGGGCATCATAAGTACCATTCATAATTGGGCCCCTGCTCCCTATAACATTAAGATTCTAAATTCTCTATGGAAAGTTCTAATGGGTCTACTTCTATGGACAATTTGGAAGGAAATAAAAAAGAGAATATTTAAAAACCAATGCACTCCCCTGGACATCATTTGGAGCAATTTCTGCTACAACATTCAAGAAGCCTTGGCTCTCTAGAAATGGCAAGTAGAGGACCTCCCCACTCAGACACAGGAACATAATATTTGGAAGAATTGGAATATAAGGATTCCGCAGGTTCAGGATGATCATGATAACTCCACTACCATTACTAGGTCATCCACTCAATGGAATCCCTCTCCAACAAATGTGATCAAACTAAACTTCGATGGGGCCTCAAAAGGAAACCCAAGCAAAGCAAGATATGGAGGCATATTCAGGAATCATGAAGGCAAACCTCTATTAATATACTTTGATCAATTGGCTGGGCTACAAATAACTCAACAAAACTAGAAGGATTATGGCAGGGAATGTGTTTGGCTCATCAACATAATTTTCACCCTGTTATAATAGAAGGGGATTCCCAAATCCTCATCAACATGACTACCCAAATACAATTGGGGACCTCGGCTTCGAAAGTGGCTACTAGTTGGAGACTGACAGCTCGTTTAGAACTAATTGAGCAATGGTTAAAAAACATGAGAGCTATCACCTTCACTCATGTCAAGAGAGAGGGCAACAAGGTTTCTAATCTATTGGCAAATATAGGGGTTGAACATGATCAAGTACTCCAGTCAAGATCCCTCACCATCCTTAATGGTAGAAATCAATTACAAGAATGTATTGATCTGGTACATAATGAAGCAAAACTCCCGGATGCGGGTGTACGCAGGGACTGAATTGATGGAAGGGGAATGGGATGGAAAGTGGAATAGCCACATGGCCACCTGTAAACCCATACACAAAGCCATAAAACTGCCTTGCAGTATCAGTAAATGCCATTTAATTTGGCACTTGAATCAACTTGGCTGCGCCAACCTACCTCGGGTCTGCATCATGGTACCCTTAAGTAATATACTACCCACCTCCTTTGTCTCTAATCCTATGCCTCTGAGCTGCCAATGTCCCCTAGCTGCAGTGGAGCCAAGTTCACACACTGCTACAGGTAGGTGCTGCAACATTCTCTGCTACATTGAGTTTGGACAGGGCATCCATTACTCTCAAAGTATAATCTGCAACCTGCTTCTCAACTCTAAGTTTGATGAGCCTTCTATCTCTGAGCCCCAACCTTCTATCTCTGAGCCCCACTTAGTGCTGACCTCTCGCAGGCATTCTCTTCGTCCCCATGCCATCATGCCCCAACTGCGCCATTGAATGCATAGCAAAAGAGATAGCAGCAGAGGCAGACTGCCTTGCTCTCCACCTTCACTAGTCTTATACATCGCCACCCCCTCGGCTAATTATGTGTCAACTGTTATCCTGATACCCGTAGTGGCAAAAGCCACACAAGAGCTATCCACTCCCACCCTTTCGATAAATTCCATTCCAGTCGTTGACATCCCCTCCAGTACTCAGCAACTCCATCACTCGGCCCAATTCATATACCACTGCTCTCTGAACCAGCCACTCTTCAAAGCCACCATCACAGTCACCTTCCATGAGGAGCCATCAAGTGACGAAGGATGCCCAATCTGCGCAATGGAGAAGAGGGACAATGCATAGAGCAAGACTTCCGCAGAGGAAAAAACTCAAGAACCTCAGGGAAAGGATGACACAGGTGCGTTGTAGAATGACAAGGACAACTTCGATGAATACAAATGTTTCATCGTTGAAGAACACCAGTCAGCTAAAGCACACCCGTCAGCACCGCATGACACATGACTCACTACGTGTCTTCGTTTTTCAGGTTTTTGGAAATCACATCTATAGGTTCATTTTATGAATTTTTGAGCAATTTGTTAGTTTTGAAAATGAAGTCAACAGATTTTTGCTACATTTTCATATGTTGGTTTCCCCTGCGTGGGCAACAAATTCTTTTTTTGGATTGGACTGGTTTCCCATTTTCGGGTAGTCTCAATCTTCTTTTTAATGTTATATGCCATGAACCTTGGCAATGAACTACAAAGGCCATAGCCTCCCTGTATCATTATGTTAAAGTAATAGATTTTAGAATTATTTTAAAAAAACATCAAGTTCATAGAGTTAGAATTTTTTTACGGAATTACTAACGTGTAAAATTCCAAATTACTATCCCATTTACCTTCATTGACCATTAGCTAAGATCTTCATCATTAATTTGAGTAATGTTTAGTAAAAGAATAATAAATTACATAGCATAAAATCCACTATTATTGCAATTTAAGATAGAGAACCTGTTTTAACCTTGCATCAATTCCATGATTATTTTAACTTAGTTAGTTAAACACATGTTTGATCATATAATCAACATATCATCCAATGATCCAACATAAATATTGACACAATAGGAAATGAGATCATTGAACACCGATATACCCTGGAAACCTCGTAGAGTGAAAACCAACAAACGTTTAATTTTTATTAAATGCTCGTGACAGTGTTCACCCCTCACTCAATGGATTGAAAGGGAGCCCATCCCTTAACCATTGTCATAAAATATTACAAAGAAATATTATCTTAAATACAACATAACCAACTAGAAGATAATAAAAAATCATGATATCATTTACTCACAAATCTTTAATCTCTACGTATTTAGGGTATGGTTGTTTCCATCAGTGGATCATCTTGCAAATGACATTCCTTAATCTATATGGATCATTAATTATTTATCTTCCACCATGTTAAACATAATATATCATTTGAATAAGTCACCATCCTTCCCTCGCTTTGTTGTAGTCAACAAAATTTGATATCATGACTAGATAAAGTATTAATCCACCAATAGTCAATCTTTATTACTAATGTTTCAACATCTACTCATGTGCTTAAACAAAATATTTTGACATGTCTTCTTTAACATCATTGTACACACATTAAAAAGATATAACTATCAATCATGTATATAGATAAAAACCAATTTAACTATTATTTCCTTCGCACATAAATCCAGATTATTTTCTGAAGAAAGCCACTACAATTGTCCTTATCCATTTAAAGGAAAACTAACACATGAGCTATGGTTTTTCATGCGAATAAATAAACTTTTCATGATAGATGTTATTCCTTCATGTAGATACATAATGTTTTTTCAAAAGGAAGTTAACCTAATCTTGTATGTAAATGCATAACCTTTCCAAAATAATGCTAACATAATCTTGTATGTAAATGCATAATCTTCCCAAAAGAAAGTTAATAAGTAGATAATGTTCTTGTGCATGCAAATGCATAATTTTCCCAAAGAAAAGCTAATATGTAGAAATTGTTCTTGTGCATGCAAATTCATAACAATCTTTCAAGATAACCCAACAACCCTCATATTAGGGCTCATAAACAAATACTCTAGAAAAGGAAAACAACCCTCATATTAGGGCTCATAAACAAATACTCTAGAAAAGGAAAACGGCTGCCATACTTAATGCATGCAATTATATAAACTTTATTTTAAAAAAAGCTAGGCCCTCATCTATATTTTTAATACAAAATTATGTACTCATTTCCAAAATAACTAATACAATAAATATTATTCTTATGAATGAGAATGCATGTCCTCTCCCCAAAGAAACTAGCATAATATATGTTATTCTTGTGCATGCAACTGCATGTTTTTTCTAATATCATCTTTTGCAAAGGAAATTTATTCATGATACCTATTGTACATGAAAAACACATGCTCTATTCCAAAACAAAGCTAATATAATAGTCATTATTTTCTTGCATGTAACTACTTTTTTTTTCCAAAAGAAATTAACATGGTAACCATTCTTCTAGCATGCAGAACACATCTTTCTTTCCAAAGGAAGCTAACTAAATCTTGCATGCAAAAACACATTTCTTTCTCAAAAGACCAAGCGCATAGCAACCACTCTTTCATGCATGCAAACATATTTTTCTCTTTTCAAGATGATGGAAAAATAAACACATATTCTAAGAGAAATGAAGACAATGACTCTTGTTTTGTGCATCTCACAAATATTATTTTCCAAGAACTTAACAACATAACTGTTATTTATGTGCGTATAAGCACATGTTCTTCTTTTCAACAAACAAATAAAAATAGACATACATTGTTTTAAAGAAATCTAGCCCAATAGTTGTTCTTTCTTGCATACAAAAGCACATTTCTTTTCACGAAAACTAACTCAATAGTTCTATTTTTTTGTGCATGCAAATGACATATCTCTTTTCAAGAAAACAAATACAATAGTTCTACTTTTCATGAATGAAAGGAACATATTTCTTTTCAAGAAATCAAATACAATATCTTTTCTTCCCATGCATGTAAATGCATATTTAAAAATAAAATCTAATCCCAATCGTTATTCATTTGGGCATATTTCTCATCAAGAAAATCTAACAAAATAAGCACATATTCCTCTTTAAGAGTCTAGTGTTTCTCTTTAGAAATCAATACATAGGAATCATGTGAATATAAAAAAAAAAAGTCGAAATTCCTACACATAATTTCCATAATTTTTTTTTGTAATTAAATAATTTAGTTTCTTTATCTTTTCATAAGCAAAATTCACATGCATTCTTTTCTTATTCTTTTTCCAACATTATGCTATTCTTATGAGCTAAAATAATACCCCAAAAATTATCTATGTTTACAAACAATACAAATTCTTTTCCAAAAAATACTAATATAATATTTTTTTTTTTCTTTACACACAAGTGCATGGATCAGTGGTTGGGGCAGTCGGCTGCCACGCTCCCCATCAAAGATCAAACCCTGATTTGTAACGTTGTGCAGTAGCATATATAAGTTTCAATGTGGTTGTAATGTGGATGTAACAAGATGTGACGGATGTCAGCTTGTCTGACAGAGATATATGTAAAAAAAAGACCATAAATGCTTCTTCTAAAACCTAACCGTGCCCATTTTAAATAAATAAAAAAAAAACATAATAATTTTCTTTATATACATAAAAATACAATTTTCTTATGGTCTTTTCATAACAATATGAGCAACCTATATTTTCTATTCACAAAGATTCATGGGTTCTTATAATCACGTCAGTCAATATCATGTCATTCCTCAATCATTGTCAACAATTTTACTGAATAATAATAAAATTACAAAGATTTATATTTGATAGTGTATTAATGGACGAAAATATATGATTAGGCTGATCAATATCATGCTATTTCTCAATGCAGTTGTCTATAATGAGACTTTTTGAAAGCTTTTTTGGCGGGTTTTTCGGTCAAAATTCGGCAGCAATTTATTGGAATCGCAAGTTTGATAGCTAGTTTCTGCACAATCAAAGGGTCCCAGGGGTTTTTCAGGGTGCTGAATCCAAATATGCAGTTAAAAAACCATTTTAACTGCTAAAAATCAAGATTTAACCTCAATTTCTTCCGCTGGATTCCGTCACCAGAATCTCCAAAAAGTCGCATTATAGACAACTCCTTTATCAATCATGGTCAACATAGCTAAGAATTGATTAATATTGAATTCGTAAAACATGTTATTGACGTGTGAGGTTAAATATTCATGTAAATTATTCATCTACGAAATTAATTTTCTTCATAGGATAATAGAATGTTTAACTAATTTCGTCTCCAATTTGAATTCAAACACTCATATATATAATCATAAATTATAAAATATATTTATAATTTTATTAAAGACATTATTTAGAAATTTTAAATAAATGATGTGTATCGATGATGAATTACAAGGGGAGGTGGAAGTGGGAGGTGGAAGTGCCCCATAGGGACAGAGAGGTGCGATTCTTTTTCGTCATGACTCGACTGCCACTTATTTCAATGTTGTTCTGTTAGACACTTGAAGAAAATTCACAAGATTGAGACTCAAGTGTGGGTTGAAAAACAATCTCAGTCGGATTCTTAACAAGTTGATTTAAAATTGATTTACAAACTTTAAAGCATTTAAATTTTATAGGTTAAAAAATTTAGATTCACATTTAAAAATATTTATTGAATTTTAATTAAAGTTAATTAGAAAAAATGTCCTTTTCCATTTTTAATTAAATAATTTAATAAAAATTAATAGTAATTTTATTATTATTATTGTTTTAATAAAAATATATATCATAACTAATATTATAATTATTCTATAATATGTTATCATTATTATTAATTATTATTAATAAATATTATATAACGTTATTGAAAAACTATTATTTCTTAAAATATTATTATTACTAATTATTAAATATTATATAATGAATTTAATTAAAATTAATTAAGAAAAATGTCTTTTTCCATTTTTATTTAAATAATTTAATAAAAATTGATATTAATTTTATTATTATTATTAGTTTAGTAAAAATATATATCATAACTAATTAGTTTATAATATTGTTATTATTTTATTAAATATTATATAATGTATTGAAAAAACTATTATTTCATAAAATTATTATTATTACTATTATTAAATATTATATAATGAATTTCGATTAAAGTTAATTAGAAAAAATGTCTTTTCCATTTTTAATTAAATAATTTTAATAAAAATTAATATTAATTTTTATTATATTATTATTTAAGCAAAATATATATCATAACTAATTATTAATTATTTTATAATTATTGTTATTATTATTAAATATTATATAATGTTCCCCCGATCGGGGTGGAACTGGCGGCGAGGAGATCAATCACTATAACGAGAGCGAAATACAATGACAGGTCTTATGATATATGGGTAATCATGACGGCGAGCAGGAAGATCCGTAGGGAGGATATGATACCAAGGCGAAACAGAGAGGGAGTAAAGAAAGGCAGAAGGAGTGGTAGAAATGCTGCAGCGATGGGACGTAGGGGCGAGGGTACAGACGACAGACGTGGAGAAGAGGGAGATGACGGAAATAGCAGGTGGTAGTGGGAGATGATGAAGAGGAATGAGGAGGAGCGACAAAGGAAGAATCATAAAGGTGAGAGGAGATGCGAAGGAAAGAATGTGTTTTTAGCAGCTGCAGTGAAAGAGCAAGGAGACAGGGTGGTGGAGACCATAACAGAGCTCAAGATAAAACAAGGAAGGCAGAAACATTGCCCTCAAACCAAGAATAGGAAGAGGCGAATGGCAACGACGAGAAGAACCAAAAAGGAAGTAACTGAGGTGAGAGGAGGCAGAAATGGGTTGGGGAAGAAAGGGAAAAAGGTAGAATCGTGGGAAGCAATGGAGCAATACTAGATAGGTATGGAGGTGACAGAAGACAAAGAGGAAATGTATAACTCTGAACAGGATGAGTAGGAACGGACATGGAACGCTGTGTCGGAGGAGGAGAGACACCCCAAGGTTAATTTCCAGGAAGAAAGGAAGTATGAGGTAAGGAGAGGCAGAAGGCAAAGAGCGGGAGGAGACTTGGGCAACACCTCTGGCATGAAAGATCAGGGCGACAGAATAAGGGAAGGTAACAGAGGAAGAACGGGCAGAGGAAGGACCCACGATGATAGAGGAAGAGGAAGATAGGCCGGGCAATGGGACAACAGAGAGCAAACTTCAGTGGGGAAAAGGAGGTATAGAAAAACTTTGAAAAAGAAAGTCCAGTACGCAGAATGAGCCTATAACGAAAACACTGATGAGGATATCCGGAGAATAATTCAAAGAATGGAGGAGGAAGCCACACAGGGGTAGTCAGATTCAGAAATGGAGGACTGGGTATACTTGCTGTCGGATCCTGGAAACACCAGAGGGCGCATGACACTGTATAAACAGGCATTACATGTGTACTGGGTCATGAAGAGACTGTTGGCAAAAGCAATGGATCAGGTTGCCATGGAGATGGCAGAACTAGCTCAGGGAATTCCTAACATGAAAAAAGAGATGCAAAACATTCAGGTAACCCTAATAATGCAAGACAACAAACTGGAAGAGATCAAGCAACTGATAAGGGAGACCAACTCAGGAATGAAGGAAGAAGGAGACCAGCGGGAGGCCATGGTGGACTGATGCATGGAGATATGTATAAATCTCTTTAGTTTTCATGCAGAATGACAACCCCTAGATTTTGGTCTCTGTTTATAATGCAGACTAGTATTAGTAGAAATAATAGTAATCTGTTTAAATGTTTAGTATATTTAGCTTGGACAAGGAGAATCAATATTTTTGGTTTTTGAATGGCTGTTAAAAACTTTAGATGGCCAACAGACCCGGTTTCTCTTCGGGGCGAGTTGAGGCCTCCATATATATGTATAGGTTTCAATTCGATTTAATGAATATGAATGGTCACTCAGCTTACAAAAACAAAAAAATATTATATAATGTTAGTGAAAAAACTACTATTTCATAAAATTATTATTATTACTATTATTAAATATTATATTATTAATAAGAAAAATATTTTAATTTTATAGAATAATTCACGAATAATACCAAATAAATATAACCATGAATTCTAATCTAGATGAGTGGCCACATTATTTTGGAGTAAAAATAATATTTTTAATTTAGAATGTAATATGAATAATTTTTCTAGTTAAAACTATAAATATAAAAAATTATAGTATATAGTTTAGTTGTGAAAAAAATTTACTTAGATATATTAACTTTGATTTTAAATTTATAACAATTAACTCAATTAATTATAATTATAATTTTGTCCCTCACACACACACACATATATATATATATATTCCACAAACCAGAAAACTTTAATAATATAACTAATTGATATATCATCTTCATAATTATATGTTATCACTATTATATAAAGCACAGACATCATGAAAGAAAAATGAGAAGTTAGCTTTTTTTCCCATTATTGTAAGCAAAACATCCTATGTAATTTCAATGTGAAATCTATCTTTACCTTACTTTTTCTACCGTTTTTTTTATTAACATATAGATTTATCCTATGTAATTTCAATATGAAATCTATCTTTACCTTACTTTTTCTACCGTTTTTTTATTAACATATAGATTTTTTTATTACTCTTGCGAATTTATTTCTTTTCTAGATTTATCTAGAAACTTCAGAATATAATTTTTCTTAAATTTGGAAAAAACTTAAAACCATATTTATATATTTCAAAATTTATGGTTAAAATAATATAGTTTTTTTTTGTTTATTTTGTTGTGTTTTTTTTTTAATTGGAAAACACTTAAAAGCATATTTATATATTTGAATTTTATTTTAGTAATAAATATAAAAAATACTAGTGAATTTATATGAATATAATAAATTTAGTCGTCATCATTATATAACTAGCAATTGTCCCAAAAGGTACAAAGAGAGGCCGATAGGATTATTAAATTGGAATTACCAAATTCAGTTACAGTATGACTGATCTATGAGGAGCTTTGGGGCCTATAAATTACAAGAGAATAGTTTTTCACATGGGTTTCTCTGGTGATTTTGTTGAAGAATGTTATGCATATATTTTTTCACCTGAAGAAGGTTGGTATCACATTAACAATAAAGGACAATAAACTGTCATGGAATGAAGCATCGTTAAGGATCAGATTGTGGTAAAAGGGATTTACCAATTCCTGTCACAGGGCAATATGAGGGATTCGAGTCTACGCATGTTTCAAAAACTGGGGAGTTGGGATATTTCCTAAATATTTTTGTTGATAAATGGTCTGATAAAATTTTCACGTGAGCCAATTTGATGAAAAGAGGCCTCCAAGGCCCTGGCAGATGCGTTATTTGTTAGGCTTTCTTGGGAGATGTCTCATATCTTTTGTGCCCTTGTGCTATCGTTGTTGCTATCCGGACTAAGGCCGTTCACATTCTTTATATCAATTCAATGTGGAATCAGTTTTCTATTCGTGATTTTCTGTCTCAATGGTTTGCAGAGAATAAGGATTTCATAGCTCTTCTTTTATACATACTACGGGGCATTTGGCGTATGAGGAAATGCTAAGAGATTCCTGACCAGAGAGATCCGAATGTCAGGGGATTCAGAATCAAGGGATTTAGATTCTATTTAGAATCACTCAAAAATAAAGCAGTTCAGTAAAAACACATTAATTAAGAAAAATACACCATAGTCACATCTTATCATCGATGCACAATAAATAAACAAAACACTCACATCTTATCATTGATGCACAATAATAAACAAAACATTATAATTTATGCTGCAATCACAACCAGATGAGTAATACATCACTTAAATCTGCGGCAGTTACATACTTAGTAGCAACTATTTAAGAAACAATGTATGAAGAAATACTCTTTTGCCGCAATTAAATACTGAGTAGCAACTATTTAAGAGCCAATGTATGAAGAAATACAAGAGTTCTGCACATAACCACAATGATTAAACCAAAATTAATCATTATTTAGCTTGAAACAGGGCATTCATTTGATTTTCGAATACAATTTCAAATCAAAAGCATCGATGACCAAAACAATAAAAATGCCTAACAAAATCACTACAATCGTAGGTTTAACCAGCGGCATAGAGTGAATCTGATACCATTTCTGAGCGCCTCCATCTAATGCAACATGCAAGGTCAGTAATAGAGCAAATGGAGGTCTCAAAAATCTCCAATATGAGGAAAAGTGCCAGTCTGGGACTGCATATAAGGACCATGATGATGATGAGCAAAACAAGGCTTGACCAGAAGAAGTCAGAGACCCAATACTGCTAAATGAAGTATTACAAAATATGAAGACACAATTGCCTAATGTACAGGGCATTCATCAAATTTTCAGAAGTCCAGAAGTCAACAAGGCACATGTGCCCCTTTTCTCTCTTTTTCTCTACATTCTCAAATTTCCAACCTTGCCGAGAATTGTATTAAACATTGATAGCATGATTCTTGCCAAGGAGGAAAAGAATTTCTTTCTGCAATTAAGGGAATACGAATAAGAATAGCTGCTTAGCAGAAGGTTGACAGAGTACATCACGTAGGTGATACAGATGAATGCTATGAGTGAGGCCATCAGTTTCCTGATCCTGGATCCAATGCCTGAGTTTTTAGAGCCAACAGCCATCTGTTCCCATGCAAGTTTTTGAAGGTCTTTCTGATCTTTCCTAGTGATGGCCATCGTCATCGTCTGATTGTTGTGCCAAGGTTTTTCTCTGTCACATTTGAACAAATTCTATTAAAATTGAAAAGAAACAAAAAAGAGCAAGCAGACGTTTTTACAGACAAACAAACCAAAAAGAATTAAGTCCATTCTTTCCCTGAATGCAATATACATTATAGCATGAGCTGAAAACTGTAAAGGTTCCTAGAAGATCAAATCTTGGACACATTGAGTTTCCCACAGAAAGGTCCTGGAAGAAAATTTATAAGATAGGCACAAACAAATAATCTGAAATGGCAGAATCTTTGCAGAAATTCACTGAGATGGCGCCTTCAATTAAGGAGATAATTGTGAGAACGTTGAAGCTTCTCTTCTGGGGAATCCTCTTGGAAGGTACTTATCAGAACATATTTACATGTATAAATATATCCAGCTTTTAATGACTCGGAGCTTATGAAAACCAATTCTCTTTCGTCAGCATCATTTCCTTCATAAATATTTTTTCCAAAAAAAAACTATGGCCTGGCCAACAAATAAATGTCATTGTTAAAACCTAGTAGCAGTTCTCAGCACCACTATGCCCATAGCCAATTTTTTTTCCTCTGCAATATGGTCAACTTTAGGCCTACTACGAGCATCATTTCCTTCATAAATATTTTTTCCAAAAAAAAACTATGGCTTGGCCAACAAATAAATGTCACTGTTAAAACCTAGTAGCAGTTCTCAGCACCACTATGCCCATAGCCAATATTTTTTCCTCTGCAATATGATCAACCTTAGCCCTACAACATAATGCTGAGTGTAAAATATACCATGAGAGGGCCTATTAGCATTAAGAAGATCTACACAAGTTATTTATGGGTATATATATTATTTTAATAACCAAGATTTTATTCCTGACATTCTTATCGCAGTATACATGAAAATGGTGCATCTTAAAAACCAACATCCAAAAATTTAATTGAAGCTAAAGGGAGCATTCATAAGACATTCCTATTGCAGTATACATGAAAATGCTGCATCTTAAAAACCAACATCCGACAATTCAAATGAAGCTAAAGGGAGCATTCATAACTTTTATCTCCAGGATGAAACCACAAAACCAACACTAGAAGCAAAAGTAAATCAATATAAACGAAGCTGAGATTCAAAACGACAGTTGGGCTAATAAAAATCATCATCATATAAACTCCTTTCAAACAACTTATAAATAACAAAATGTCCAAATACATAATATAAACCAGCATTTTTCTCATCCGACAAAAAACAAAATGTCAAAGTGAATAGTCTTGTCAATAACAACTGAAATTACCATGTATACCATATGAATTATTTTCAAGGAAACAACATCTAATAAATACCATTAGAAAGCTTGAGCTGGAGGATATGATGTGCCATTCCAATGTCCAGAGATTTTCTTGATTTTCCATGCTTATCATATGTTGCTGTAATTAGGAATGGTTTACAGTTCTGTAGCTACAATGCAGAGGTGAAGGTCTATAATGTTAGTTGTGTGAAGAGTCCGGGACTGCATATAAGGACCATGATGATGATGAGCAATCAGACACTCTTACACACAAACAAACCAACAAAAATTAAGTCCATTCTTTCCCTGAATCAGACATTCTTACACACAAACAAACCAACAAAAAAGAGTAATCAGACATTCTTACACACAAACAAAACAACAAAAATTAAGTCCATTATTTCCCTGAATGCAATATACATTACACCATGAGCTGAAAATTGTAAACGTTCCTGGAAGATCAAATCTTGGACACATTGAATTTCCCACAGAAAGGTCCTGGAAGAAAATTATAAGCTAGGCACAAACAAAAAATCTGGTATGTACTGAAGAGACCAGTCATGTCATACTACAAATTATAGTGCTTTCACTGAATGCAATATTCAATGCACCACGAGCTGAAAACAATAAGTCCAAGTAAAATGTAAATGAGAGTGACAACGTTTTTGGGTATGCCAAAGCAATTTGTCTTTTGATCTGTATGCTAGCCATTTGCCTTCTGTATAATTAATCATTATAATAATCTGTAAACATGGATCTCGAGAATAAAAAAAAATCACTTGTCCAAGATGTTCAGGTGGTAATGTCACCAGTGTTTGAGGTGATATTTGAAAACTATATGATTGGAAGTACAATCTTCATATAGTACCATTGTTCTAGTAGTAAATGGAAGCAATTATTAGGTAAGTCTGCAGAACATCGAAAAGATCAAGAAGAGATTCTACAGGAAAGCATGACAATAAGCAGAGGGACACCAATACCATATAAAACCTTTAATAGAACACGAAGAATATGTCTTTGAAGTCATAAAAGCTGTGGTATAGCAAGTGAAACATTTACCATTGATGAGTGAACTAAACAGTAGGAGCATGACTGTTGTATTTCACTTTAACATATGGTTTACACATGGAGATGTGCTAGGTAGGTTCTAACTAAACATATATACAATGAAAGTATTCGTTGGCTTCTAAACATATGTACAATAAAAGCATTCTATCACATTTAGTTGTAACTGAGTGTAAGCAGCTAATCATATATGCATGATGGGCCATGGCATCGGCAACACCAATTAGTGTTTATTGTGGTGCCATATTGTGCGAGTTGTTCTTGTAATTGATGCCGCATTTGCCTGTGTCCATCTCTTTCATAAATGTGAATTGTTAGCTTAAGTAGTTTTCTTATTCTCGTTAACAACTCTATTGCTGGGCGCAAACGGTAAAGCGGCATTGATTGTTGTGGCAAGATCCTTGTCTGGATATCTTGTAAGGTTAGTTTCTGTTGCTGGATTTCTTCGCAACATGCATACAACAGTCGTAGGTAACCTATATCCATACCTGTTGCCATCAAAAAAGGAAACATTGTAAGTGACAATGGATATGTTCGACAATTTTGTTGAGTATATAATATAAAATAAAATATTCCAACAAGTATAAAATCATATGAAAGTAAATGTAATAGCAAGGAAATGTATGTGAAAGTTTTTTATGTAGTGAGTGGTGTTTACCATGTGTCTAATTTTGGAAGACAGGTTGTACGAATGGCTAAAGAGTATTATCCTGGATAGACTTTGATGCAAGCAATGACTCTTCTTGTATTCTACGCTGAAGATATGGATTCTTGTGCATTTCTGCGATGCGTGAGAATGGGAATGCTATATTGATGTGTATGTCTGACAATGTACGCACTCTTGAAATTGTAGTGAACGTTAGCCCTTGGCGTTCTCTGGTGCCGATGTCCACTGTTGCTTTGTCTAATGTCATTCCTTGTGACTTGTGGATCGTTAAAGCCCATGCCATCTGAAGTGGTATTTGACGGCGTGTACCCTTTGTGATGGGAGAAATAGGTACATATGTTGGGTGTGAAATGTCCCATGGTGTTCCTTTGTATTGTTTAAATTCGACAACCACGAAGGATGGTAATTCCGGGGGCTTTGAATCAATTGAATAAAATATTGAGATGACCTTCCCAAGTGTGCCATTGACGAGGCCTGCATGTACCCATAAGTTGCTGGTGAGCATAACTTTTTGTTCATTGCATAAGAGCACTTTTGTAGGTAGCTGTTCATCTTCTGTTGTAGTAGGAGTCTTCTGCCTTTGTTGTTCTGCAGAACAGACTGCTACTAGGGTGTTCAATTTTTTAAGCATTATCTTATTATGTAAGACAGCTGAGTTGTTTGTTGCAAATAGGTGCATGGATTCTTCAAATATGCATTTTTATTCATGTGTAAGAGATGAACTTGTTCTTCACATTAGGTGCTGCCAATCTTCAAGTGTAGCTATTCCATTCCGAAGATTTGCAAGTATTTGCCGGAAAGCAACCTGGGATGGGCTACTTCCTTGTTGACAGAAAACGGTTGAAAGTGTTATGAATATGTCGAAGCTGCGCCAAAGTGCAGTGCCACGTGATGTCCCAGCATATAAAGGAATGTCTTTTACAAGCGGTAGTTGGCCTAGATCGCCGACAAGGATAATTGAGCGGTTACCAAAGGGTGCATTTCGATGAAGAGGAAATGCCTCTCTTAGATGATCGTCAATGTGAGAAAGCATTTTGGGACCAATGAAACTCATTTCATCAATGAGAATGTATTCTACATGACGAAGTTGCTCTTGCAGTTGTAGGAGTGGCTGGCCTTCGAGAGGATGCATTGTTTGGATAGGGATACGAAGGGCAGAGTGAATTGTGAGGGCATTTATGTTGAAAGTTACAACGCCGGTTGGTGCAAGTAACAATAAAGGGTTTTTGTTTGCTGGTGAGTTTTCAACAAATGCTTGTTGCAGACATTTAATCAAATGGGATTTTCCTGTTCCAGTTGTCCCTTGTATGATGATTCTGCGTGGTGGTTTTGGCGAAGGGGCTTTGAAGTGTGAAAAAATAGTGGTAAAAGCTATATTTTGGGTAGGGGATAATGTGTGATCATGGGGAAGGTTGGAAAAATAATGATGTTGGTTTTGGATGGCTGAGTGGTTGAAATCAATGAAATTGATGGCAGTTTCTTGCAAGGGGTGAGGGATAATATTTTGTGACCAATTGTGGTTGACATCGAAGTCGCGGTAGCCAATCATGTCGAGGTCATCAATTGCAATATTGTAACTTAGGTGCAGCTGAGAGAGGATTTTCCATTCATTCATCTGCATGGAAGCAGGAGGGGTATTCGCAGTAGTTTGATCTTCAGTAGGTGGGCTTTGTGGGTGTTCAATTTCTCGATGGACATGCCATGGTGTATATGTACCCTATTTTTGTTCCTAGTGGGCGATAATTTCTGCATCAGTTGAACCAATTTCATTAGGGAGTGTTCGGAAGGGGAAATACAATAGTAATTCACTCCAGCAGAAGGTGGCATAAGAAGGATTAGCAGAGGAAGGAATGACATTGTAACAGGGCAAGACATGTAAAATCATTGCGGGGAATATGTGTTTCCATTGGCTATTCCTCCGTTGGGCAGAATATGACCACGAGCGTGCAGCTTCAAGGAGGGGCAGTGATTCTAATGAGGCAGGTTTGTTCATATATGCAACGATAAAGTTTGGGGTCGATCTGGGATTGTCACTGTCTTGTGAAACACGTCTGAAAACAGCCCTGTTGACATTCAAAGAACAAAATGTATGGCTACAGAGAGAAAGAGGTAGCTTTTGTAACATATGGCATATTTCTTGTGCACCGATGTCTCTATCGGTGATCGTTTCTGTAAGGAGTTTTAGGATGACAGCAACAGTAGGCGCTTCTGGAAGTGCACTTGCTAATAGCCATGATAGCATTTGACGGTAGCTTTCAGATCTTGTTTATGCTTTTGCTGCATACTTTGAAATATATTTCAACACAGCATGGCGAGAAAGGACTAGTTGGCAATCAACATTCGTTCTCCAAATAGAGAGTAGATCGGCATTGTGAATATTCAACCTTTCATCATTGCGAGCAGGGACGTAGGTTTTATGACCTTTATCATCAATGAAAAGTGAAGAAGTGGAATTCAACTCCCATGGTACTCCATATCGGCAGCTAAGTACATTGTCTTTCTTATGAAGACAAGAAGATTCATGACACTTTGTATGACGTTGAACGCAGTTGATGAGCTGTGTATAGTCTTCAGACTGATTGGACGCGAATATTGATGCTGTGTCAAGAAGACATGGGTTATGAATTGTTGATTGGTGAAGTGGAATATTTTGGTGTTCTGCTTGGCGTGGATTCCAGGAAATTACGTAGTGGTTGAAATATTTCTTTGCATTAGCAATTTCTAGTGCATTGTCCCAATCAAGTGTGTCCATGTCTGGTGCATTTTGTAGCCAGAGGAAGCCATGAATGTGTGCGGATCCTCGATGTTGCCATTCGTATCTGGAAATAATATGAAGTTTACATATGGATAATACATATATGTACAATGTATAAAATTAATGTAGAGGGAAATGGATATTAATTAATACCTGCACCAGTAGTCGATTGCATGGAGGCATTTTTGTAGGATTTCTTCAAGGAAAATTGTGAATCTGCAATGCATATATTGGGCTGTTAGATGTGGGTTTTTAATTATGTTTTGAATTTTCCATTGGAAGGGGTTGACTGAATTGGAAGGAACACTGTTGGGCATGATTGCGTGCAAGTCATGCCATTTAGTATCAGCTGCACTGAGAGTGAAGAAGAAAGTTGGGTTTCCTATTTGCGTGATCATGTCAGTTAGCTCAGATCGTCATTTGTTCCAGAAAGGCTGTGTTCCTCGTAGGGCTGAACCGAACCGCATTATTTTCTCTGGCAATTTTGATTCTGGAGAATCATGCAGACACTGGCGTAGATCTGAAACCGTTGTTGGCAAGTTGTTGTCAATGTACTTTTTCACAAAAACATTAGATGTTGCTTGGCTATGGTGGCGCAATAGAATTTTATAAAGATAATAGTGGAATCTTGGGTGTTGGCCGAAGCGGTTATCATGGTAGTGCAGCAAGTGTAAAGCATATTCATGCATCTCAACTTTTGTAAGTCTTGGTTGCATGATCATTGCGTTTCCTGTAGGGAAGAGTGTGGGGAATGCCATGGCAAAGAGGTCGATGGTGTTGTATTCATTTATAGCAGTTAAAGATATTGGAGGCCAATCGATAGAGCTTGTTGAATTTGAATGGGGCAAGTGCAAATAGTTACGAATGTGCTCGAGCTCAGCGCATGAATTTGGGAGGACTGGAACGAAAGAAGAGGGTTGTATTTCTGATGCAGGTAGGATGACATTAGTATCAAACGTAGAATCAATAGTGTTTTGATGGGGTTCAAAAGAGGAGGTGGTTACATTATGGAGAAGGGAAGAAATGTCTGTAGGGTGATTTGGCAACACAGAAAGTGCAGATGGATTGAATTGAACATCACGGTAGTAAGGGTCATTTTTTATTTTGTATTCAAGGGCTGCAAGGACGTGGGATTTGCAAACGAAGAATTCGTAAGCTTTTTCAGATGGAGTTTGCCTTTTGACAATGAGGATGTCTAAGTCAGAGAGCATTCGGGGTAAGTATTTGGCAGTAGCGGTGATGTCTTGAGGGAAACTAATTGTATGGCCACTATATTTGTATTGACAACCACGGGAATGAGTGACTTGTAGAATGGGGTTGACACGTGCAATGAGCATTTCTTCAACCTGTGTTAACTGGTGAAGGACATAGGGTTGTTCTCCAGGATCCATGTTGTTTAGTTCAGAAAACCGACTGGCTGATTTGGATGATGCACAATGAAAAAAAGAGAGTCTACCATGGAAAATCTTTGCTTTCATTCCTGGGTATGCTTCCTTGCATATTGTGGAAACATGCAAGGTAGAAAGTCCATCAATCCTTTCTCGAAAGCGATGATGTTCATCAGTAAGAGGAGGGTTATATTGGAATTGATGAATGTGAGATGGGTTAGTTTGTATAGTTGGGAGTGCATTTGAGGTGGGAAGGGATGTAGAGGAAGTAGTAGGGTTGTTGTGATTTTCATAAAGTAGTCAACATCATGCATTTATTCTATAGAAGACGCCGCCGCTCGTTTTTGGCTGCAACTTGATTGTTTGTTGGCATATCTAAACAAGTACAAATAAATATTGTTAGTTTTGCATAATGAGTAGTGCATGTTTGGAGAATGTAGTACAAGTATTAGAAATAACTTTTTTTTAGGCAGACTAGGTAGAAGGGAGAACATGCAATTAGGATTGATATAAAATTGTAAGTTATTTTGGCGTGTAACATTGAAAGGAGAGAAGCAAGATAAAAAATATGTTGCTGCCTTCTTCTTCAATTGTTTTTTTTGTTTGGATGTTTGAACGATAAAATAAATAGATTAGCAAGCAAGAGATCATTGTATAGCATGTAGACAACGAATGAGAAACATATGTAGTAACTCTTTGCAAATCTTGATATCTATATTATTAAAATGTAAATGGCAAACTTACGTATTTTGGAAGGTCTGGAAGAGAGTATTTGAAGTGAAAGTTAAAGTTTGCATTGTAATAACATGGGTGTGTAATTTAAAACACTATGAGACAATGAGTTGTGCGGATATGTTTGTTTATGTACAAGAAGTCGTGTTTGAAGAGACCCTGAAAAGTAGTTCACAGGCGGTGAACAATAGGTCGTTTTGAAGTGGACATTGCTTAAAGGTCAAGCAGTTGTTCTTTTCATGCAGAGGGATATTGAAGTTATTCTGACTTGATCAGTATTGGTTGCAAGTGTTGAATACCGTTGAAAAAGATATGCTTTAATGCAAAGTGTTAGTTGGAAGCATCGTTCTGAAATGCGGCCACAAATTTCATGCAGACCACTGGTTTTTTAGAAAGAAGGAACAAGTCTTTTGTCGTGATGCCCATGAGCTCGTTTCTTGCATCATTGAAAACTGTGACGTTCTGCAAATTCCTGGTGTGGTCATGTATTTCAATTTTAAGTTTGTACTGGTAGTCACATTATAGGAAGTTATCATTACATTTGTACAATGCCATACCATGGAGGAAACATGGGCCGTGCTTTCAAGTTTCTGCAGATTTTTCTTGTTTGGGCATATGCGGGTCACAAAAAGCACATAACTCCTAACAAAACATAGATGGTTCCCTTCATATTTCTACCCAAATATGTGGCAATTCATATGAGAATTGAGAAAGACTAGATGATCCAGTGCAAGAAGCTTGATATCAGGGCCAGAGCTAGAAATGGCAAGGACTTCAAAATTTGCAATAGTAAGGAGCAAATAATGAAGAGGGTTGCTAACATTCCTGGACTGGAGAAGCCCGCTGTTTTTTGCTGGCTATTGCCGTTGATCTTTTAGAGGACAAAGTTTTGTTAGAGGGAATTGGACGGATGTCAACTGTAGATTAGAAGAGCCAGAATGTGCACATTCCCCAAGGGAATGATTATTCCATTTCCAGTATTGTTTGTTTTTCTTCCATTTTAACAAGATCTAATTTTGAAAGTAAAATTAACATTTAAGGAATTAAAGCAAGCATTATATAGTGTTGAGTATGGAAATGCATCAAAGTGTGATGTTGAATTCTTGTATGTGAGAAGATATGTATACATAGTTTTTAGGATAAACTGACTTGAGAACTATACCCTACTTTTATGTTGAACCATTTTAGTTTATATTTCTATTAATCATAATACCTTTGGCATAGCTTGTGTCAAACCAATATACTTGTTTTGAATGATACATTTGAAAATACAAATTACAGATCCTAAACAAAGATATTCAATTGGTACAAATGATGTGCAGGCATTGCAAAGTTCCATATTCCAAATGGTTGTTTGATTATTTTTCCTAATAAAAGCATCGTATGCAATGTAGTGTACTTGTTCTTAAGAGTAGATAAATAGTTCCACTTTGTAATCACAAAGGATGATCCAGTTTTATGTTGCCTTCCCATGCCATGACTGACTACAGTTTTTGAACTAGGTCAAGAACCTATTATAGAACAAAAGTATCTTATGAACTGCAGTGTCCGTCTTCACAAAAGCACATACAACAAATTATAACTGTAGGTTATGATATCTGTAATGTGTGCATATGGATGCCTACGTATTTTCAGGTGACAAACGAGTAGTGTAAGTTTGGAGAATGTAGTACAAGTATTAGAATTAACTTTTTTTATCTGAACATAGAATTACTATTTTTTTATTTCAACATCGGTGAAGGTAGGTAGATTAGTTTGAAGGAAAAACATGCAAATAGGAGTGATATAAAATGAATAGATTAGTAAGCAAGAGATCAATGTATAGCATGTAGACAATGAATGAGAAACATATGTAGTAACTCTTTACAAAGCCTACTATCTATATTATTAAAATGTAAATGGAAAACATACATATTTTGGAATGACTGGAAGAGAGTATTTGAAGTGAAAGCTACAACTTGCAGCATAATAACATGGGTGTGTAATTTACAACAATATCAGACAAGGGATGTGTGGAAATGATTGTTTATGTACAAGTAGGCGTGTTCCAAGAGACTGAAAGAGCAATTCAAAGGCGGCGAACAATAGGTCGTTTTGAAGTGGACAATGCTTGAATGTCAGTGAGTGCTTCCTTGCATGCAGAGGCATATTGAATTTCTTCTGAATTGACCAATATTGGTTGCAAGCGTTGAACACCATTGAAGTAGTCTGATTTAATGGAAAGTGTTAGCTGGAAACGTTGTCCTGAGATTCGGCCACAAATTTCCTGCATATCACTTGGTTCAATAGAAAGAAGGAACAAGTCTTTTGCTGTGATGCCCATGAGTTCGTTTCCTACATCATTGAAAATTGTGACATTCTGCAGAGTCCCGGTGTGGTCATGTAGTTCAATCTTAAGTTTGTACCGGTAGTCACATTCAGGGAAGGAACCGTTACATTTTGTACAATGCCAAAGATTGTTAGAATGCTCCACAACCTTCTTCATGCATTGTTTTCCATTGAAATATAATGGACATGCTAGAAAGTAGAAGTCGTTCATATCAAGAGCAGTAATTGTTGCTCGAACTAAAACCCAGATTGCTTTATCGGAGAGTTGCATGCTAGAAATTTCGGAAAGCATCTTCCATGGTAGGGCACGTTTTGAAGCAACACCATAATTCCTACTCAAAGATGGAGAAGAGGAGCTATAACCTGTCTCACGAAACCATGCATGTAGTTGGTGAGTTTCTTCAACTTGTGGATTTATTATGAGAGTGTTTGTTGGTATCGTCCCTATTGTGGTGCCATTGAAGACAGATACCCGACCTCCTTTGATTGCAAGGATTGGTGGGTTATCGAAAGAGTAGAATTCAGAAATGTTCTGTCCTATATAGTCACAATGGTCTCCCCATAATGTTACATCAATGCTAAAACCCAACTTGTCTTTTAATATTAGTGCTTTCCTTAATGTTTCACTTCCATCTTTCCATCGAATTGTTGATGCAGGTGAAGTGGAGGTAACAACACCAATGACATCCACATTCATATTTGGAGGTGCATTTTTTACTTCAGCAATAGTCTTGAAGAGAAAGCTATGGTAAGGGAACGTTGGATCATCTATGGGACATGGATGGATAGTGGAAGCAGCAAACAAGTAAATTTCCCATTTGTTGTTGAGGTGGTTGTAGATTGGATTTGCTTCTTTCACTGTGCCATTTGAAACAATGTATAGCTGCCCAACTTGAATGAGATTGTAAAGAGATTCGGCAAGTGCGGCAAATGCAGAAAGGTGGATCTCCTTCCTATCACGATTGATAAGGTCAAAACCAAAAACTTTTCCTGAACCGCGTACATTGGTGTAAGCCTTCAATAATGTTTTTGTCGATGCCCTACCTTGGATTGACCAATATTTTCGGTAAGGGATAAGTGCCGTGAATGGAATTGTTGTAGTTGTTCCTGTAGTTGGTGGAGTAACTATAGAGGGAAAGGTATCTTCAGCCGATGAGGAGCTAGACTGGGATGTACTCGCTTGTGCATGTAGTAGCGTCGATGCGTCCCTCGTCAATGCTGCTGAGCGCAGCACAACTTCAAGCTCAACAACTCGGATGGACCTTACGTAAAAAAATGAGAAATGAATTAATGAAGATTCCATTTTCCTTCTTTAAATGCAAGAAGCATTTAGAAGGGAAAAATTAAAATAGGATAATTTAAAATGGTGGGTCTTACGAGGAGCTTTGGAGCACTGTGCAAGCTGCTTTTCTAAGTAGAATTATTGAGCCAATTTGGATGTCTCCAGATACAACCTGTGGGCCATATGCGGCTGGTAGTAAAGTCTTATGTTGATGTGTTCCATCAGATAGAGTGATATGGAAGTGCGAGGATGTTGTTTTTAATGAGGTTACAGAACCAACATCGATTATCTGAAGTAGTGGTTGAATATCGGTGCAACCATTTAGCAATAGAGGAATGGCATTCGTTGTCAAGGTTGTCTCCATAATATTAATAGGAGGTTTCTTTTTCCTGTGATAGGAGTACCTGCAATGCATCAATTTCACAACAACACAAAATTCTAGTCAAAGAAGATGTGATGTGAATGTGGATTCTAATCTAAGAAGGCTAACTTTTGATGGTGAAAGAATAATAAGGGCACAACCCAAATGTGGAGGAGATCAACCTCTCGTATTAACCACCCAAGGTAGACCACATTAACAAAAGTGCATGTTATTCAGATTCAATACTGTCAAAACATTATTAAAATAGGAACATTTGCCAGCCATTGCTGATACTAATCCTTTCTTGAATTATTTGTTTTCACATGACATGTGATCTTCTAGGAAAAATCCACATGTTTTTTACACAACGTACAACCCATTAAGAGATGTGTTTAAAGCAAGGCAATTGCCATATATTTCGCTCACTTAATTTACCCTTTGCAGGAATTAAATGGATAGGCCTTCATAGTGTTTTTTGCATAATTTATACTTATCTGTGCCCTAAACTACCAGATATTTTCACTATTTTTGAAATTACTCAGAAACTGAATCAAATCTAATTCGAGTAATCTTTGCAAAAATATTTTACAGAGTCCAGCGCAAAGCAACAGGAAAATCAAATCAATCTCTATTGATTTAGAATCAGTCGAAATTGAGCGTGATCCTGAGCTGTAATTACATGGTTTCTGGCTTTCGAAATAAAAATATATTTTGACACATGTAGATGCATCTGTGGTGCTCTCAATCTAAAGGAAGTTCCCTACGCAAAAATTTAGGAATGTAGCTTGGGGCAAAGAGAAACAAGTGAAATTGCAATCTGATTTTTTAAGAAATAAGTCAAATTCATAGGTGAAGGGCTTTCTTCTATGGATTTACCAAAGACTTGCAATTGGCCTTAACCCTATTAAACACTCCACTCACAGACCAGACAAACAAAGAGGGACAAAATGTGTCTTTGAGATTTGGATCAACATTGCAGAACATGGCCTTCATTTCTGTAGCTGTGCTTGAAGAGGAGGTTGTTCACCTTGAGGAACAGATTGTACATTTAAGGCAAGGTTTGTATCAGGAGGCTGTTTACATTTCATTATCCAGGAAACAAATCGAACCTGTTGAAAATTCTGAAAAATTTATAGCAAAGAAGCCAGAGTTCCTCAGGTCTCCTTCTCATTGTCACTACTCTGTCCAAGAAAGTCAACAAGGCAAAAAAGAGTTTGTTGCGGGAGGTTTGCTTCCCCCTATAAATGAATGCTCACCTGATGTAGCTTCCCAAGCTGGAAGTTTACATAGAAGGAAAGCATCGTTTGGAGTTGCAGAGGAGACCTCAAAACTGTCGAAGGGGGTGCAAAAGAGTTTAGGGCCCTCAGAGCCTGGCCATGGAAAAGAGAATCAGCTTCATGTAACCCCTAAAACTCCTCATTCTTTGCCTCGATTGTCAAAACCGGGGACTGCATCTCCAAAATCGTCCCCAAAGGACAACAAGGCTTCCAAAAGGCAGATACATACTTTAAAAGTACAGGTATTGAACATGGACACATTCTACAGATAGCATTTGTTATATAGGTTATGGAAAATATGTCCATGATTTTAATTTTGATTCCTTTCAATTTTCTTCTCTCTTTTTGTTTCCAAAGTTTTGCAATTACCATTCCAGAATGGAATTTACAGGAATGGACGCTCATTTTTTTTACTGAAAATTTCCGCCAGACAGAACATACCATGGTAACTTGTAATTTGGGACCAGATAATGTGCCCATTTTGGTTTCTGTACAAGATGTGAAAGACATGGATCCCAACAAGCTTTCTGAAGAGATGGTGAAATGCTTGTTGAGTATCTTTTTGAGGCTAGCCAAGCAGTCCATAGGATCAGAACAGGATATGTCACCAGTAGTGTCACGATCGACTTCATCAAGTATAAGCTCAAGAAATTATGGTTCCAGAGGCACTGTGAGATGTAAGACTTCTATGGAGATTTCTGAAGAAATAGATTTCCGAGATCCATATGGGGTTTGTGCAGATTCAGAAGTGAGAGATATCGGTCCCTACAAACACCTTCATGATATCATAACCACCTCCATTGACTTGAGTCAAATACAAATTACCATTCCTTTGCTAAGAAGATTAAAGTAAGTTTCTCTTCCATTGCAAATTTCTCACTAAGAAGATTAAAGTTTCTCTTCCATTGCAAATTTCTCACACCCAACACTTTATCAAATGACATGATATATTATTGAAATTTGGTTGATTTGTAATTTGTCTCTGCAGGGTTCTGGTTGACAAGCTAAGTACTGTATATTTGAAAGGCTTGTAACATCAGCAGAAGTTGGCATTTTGGATTAATATTTACAATGTCTGCATGACGAATGTATTTCCCTTCATCACTTCCTCGTTTCTAACCTTCCCTTTTAAAAGTTAAGCCACTCATATGTATCTGGGAAATAAGAAAATTATCTTTCCTTCAACTACAGGCATTCCTCGAGCATGGATTACCTTCAATTCCTCAGATGGTCGTTGCTTTTATGCACAAGCTATGCCCTGCCTTAAATATTGCAAGTGTTTTGAATGCAAACATCAAGTATTATGAATATCATTACCCACCTGTTTACTGTGCTAAGGAAAAATTCAAATTGAATGAGGATTGGATGAGAAAGAATGCGATTGAACCTATGGTATTTTTTGTTGTGCTCTTAATATGCGGCCATTTAATTTTTTTATGTGCCTTGTATGGGAATGAATAATGCAGGGCGTGATTAACGTAGGTGGGCACTCATTGAATGCGTTGACTATCGAACATTTCATTCTTAGGCTGCCATATCACTCGAAAGATGTAAGTTTATTTCTGAACTGAAATGGTTTGGGTCTTGGGATAATAATAAATGCAAGTTTCATTCATAATTTCTCGGTAATAGATTAACAAACTTTGGCCATTTGTATGTGTATCAAGCCTATCCTAAAGGTGGAAAGAAGGATAAAGAGGCAACAATAAGGAGCATTTATGGTTTAGAATGGCTTGAGCCCTTGGTAACATTTTCCTTGTCCATTGGAGGGTCCCTTTGAATAAATTTTCATTTAGAATGTTCAAAGCAACACTTCACTTTCAGATACTGCTAGTTCTAATCAAATAAGCTACAAAGGGAAAAACTGTAGAGACCATTCTCTAAAAATTGACTTCATCAAGTATAAGCTCAAAATAATTTGGTTCCGAAGGCACTGTGAGATGTAAGACTTCTATGGAGATTTCTGAAGAAATAGATTTCCGAGATCCATATGGGGTTTGTGCAGATTCAGAAGTGAAAGATATCGGTCCCTACAAACACCTTCATGATATCATAACCACCTCCATTGACTTGAGTCAAATACAAATTACCACTCCTTTGCTAAGAAGATTAAAGTAAGTTTCTCTTCCATTGCAAATTTCTCACTAAGAAGATTGAAGTTTCTCTTCCATTGCAAATTTCTCACACCCAGCACTTTATCAAATGACATGATGTATTATTGAAATTTGGTTGATTTGTAATTTGTCTCTGCAGGGTTCTGGTTGACAAGCTAAGTACTGTAGATTTGAAAGGCTTGTAACATCAGCAGAAGTTGGCATTTTGGATTAATATTTACAATGTCTGCATGATGAATGTATGTATAGTAAAGTATTTCCCTTCATCAATTCCTCGTTTCTAACCTTCCCTTTTAAAAGTTAAGCCACTCATATGTATCTGGGAAATAAGCAAATTATCTTTCCTTCAACTACAGGCATTCCTCGAGCATGGATTACCTTCAATTCCTCAGATGGTCGTTGCTTTTATGCGCAAGCTATGCCCTGCCTTAAATATTGCAAGTGTTTTGAATGCAAACATCAAGTATTACGAATATCATTACCCACCTGTTTACTGTGCTAAGGAAAAATTCAAATTGAATGAGGATTGGATGAGAAAGAATGCGACTGAACCTATGGTATTTTTTGTTGTGCTCTTAATATGCGGCCATTTAATTTTTGTATGTGCCTTGTATGGGAATGAATAATGCAGGGCGTGATTAACGTAGGTGGGCACTCACTAAATGCGTTGACTATCGAACATTTCATTCTTTCCCTGAATTTGTTAAGAAACGTGCCCTAAACTACCAGATATTTTCACTATTTTTGAAATTACTCAGAAACTGAATCAAATTTAATTCGAGTAATCTTTGCAATAATATTTTATAGAGTCCAGCGCAAAGCAACAAGAAAATCAAATCAATATGTATTACTGAATGCGCATACTATAACGATACCCATCAAAAATTCAAGTATGTGGCGCACCTGGAAGAAATGATATTGTGTTGAAGTATCGGCCTAACAACAGCGCGGCGGGCTCACGATTTCCAGCTCCGTTCTTCGTTCGTGAGATTGTCGAACCAGGCTCCTCTGTTGCTACATTGTGTGAGATTGATCCAAGCTGTGGGTAGTTGATTTCGATAGGTTGATCCATGAAGGCTGCCCGGAAAACAGCAGAACAGTTGATCGTGCATGAAAATCATTTAATAAAAGGTACCAAACAGAACCACAAAGCGCGTGGAGTAAGTAACAGGAAGGAAGACAGTGCGTGGAGTAAGTAACAGGAAGGAAGGCGGTGTTGCTGTGTAGAAGTCATACCAGAAGTTGAAAAGCCAGTTGGATGTCGAATATGGCCCACGCGGAAGTGAAAGCCATCGCCACGATGACTTTCAACCATTTCTTCTATTTGCATGGCGACCGTGCATACCGTGCTTACTTCTAACGGTTGTTTCCTTCATCTTTCCTCGACGACGAGGTGTTATGCTGCCCGACGCCAGCTGTCAGCACGAGGACGAAGGGGACTCGACGCCACGTGTCAGCGGGAGAACGAAAGGGACGACGAAGGTAATGGCCATCTCTCATAATGTGTTAGTGGCACTTGAAATCTTAAAAATCAACATCTCTTCACCTGGAGGTCTAAACTATATTTTTTTATTTATTGACATTTTGCATAACTACATAAAAATTATTTTTTCTTACCATGACATTTCTTTCTACAGAGTATAAAATATATGTTCACATTTGTGCAACATTTTAATAATAAAATGCTAAGATTACATAAAAAAAAATTATAACAATAAATGATAACAAGTACAAGGCATTTTTTTCCAAATAATATAATTTAATTTATACATTTTTTACTATCAATAGAATAAATGAAACCCTCAAATTAATATCCAAAAGTTGGTGCAACAATTAAAAGTCTTAACACAATGAAATGTTTTTTTGAATGATATATATATATAATTGTTGAGTTATTACAAAGTGGTAAGTAAAATATTAAAAATCTCACAAGAATAATATAAAACATAATAACAGAAATTATTATTCATTATTATTCCCTCTCAAGTATATATATATAATTTATTCAAAGATGAACACACATTAGGCAAGAATAATATAAAACATAATAACAAAAATTATTATTCATTATTATTCCCTCTCAAACATATATATATAATTTATTCAAAGATGATAGGCATTTTTTAAAACTATATATAGGGAAATATGATGTGAACTATTTGGTTCATATCATCACCCAAGAGTGTACAACCAAGCACTAAAAAGGAGGGTTCTAAGATATACAAAGGGGAACCATGGATCATTAAGCACACAAGATGTTGACTTTTACCATGCAATAATATTTTTCAAGGTTTTGATACAATTTCTTGGATAAAAGAAATCAACCTATAGTAGCGCTCTCGTCTACATAGGTATACAAGGTAGTAAGAATGAGACATGCCATGCAATATGACCTTTAAATTTAAATGGTTTTAAAAAATTGGATTTCAAGTAGGATCATGCCACAAAAATAACATCCAATATTCCAACTAATAACATTATAACTATATTAAAGAACATGTTACCATAAAATAAATCAAGCTAGTATATTGTCCTATAGTGGAGTCGACGACATATATCCTTACTGGGTCACTGTGAAAGGATAAGTTCAAAAGATTTACAACTCTTATAGTGAGGGCTAATTCGGTGACCATAGGTTGGGTTTTACAGTGATTACGAATATTCATTGACGATTGCACTATCTTAACACGCATTTCTCGTTGTGTATTTTTCCCAATCAATGGTATCATGTTCATGGTATCGAGTCAAACATGGTCCTTGTGTTAGTTGTGTTGTTTTACTCTTTTGCCTATATATGTTAGGTAATAAAAAAATTATCAATGATATGTAAGAGTGATTATATAGCTGTACGAGTTCCGTGTAACTTGTGTCTTCCAATAATTTATTCATAAAGTGCTCACATGGTTTTTAAGAAATGCTCTCAAAATGAAAACGAGTGTTGTTAACAACATATTTAATTGTAAATTTTTAATTGAAAGAACTTTTACGATTTTAGTTTTAGTATTTTTTTCTACTTAGTAAAATATTTAACACATCTAGATACTTAACAATCATATATCCGCATATTTTTGAATGCTTTAATCCTTTAAAGTCATCCGATCTATTTCTATATATAATATTAATTTAACTTCAAAATACTTTAATTTCCAAGGATGTATTTCTATATATAATATAATATTAATTTAACTTCAAAATACTTATACTTAGGGAGTATAGTCAGCAACAATTTCACGTGCTAGCTTTAAAGGTTTTGAGGCACTATTAAGAATAGAAAGAGGAAGAAATTATTTTAACATCCACAAAGCTAAAGATAGCCTATGGGACATTGCTTCGCCATCTGTTTTTTGTATTGAACCCTTTTCTTGTGAAGCCTCACAATAAATGCTTCTAGCTTCTCGACAAACCCCTCGTTGAATAAATTATCCCAAGAGCTAGTTGTTAGAATATCTGCATAACTTTCTAAAATGAAATGTTTTTCTGTTTCCACTTTTCCATAAGAGCAAAAAATACATACTCTTTCTTCCAACACTTCTTTTGGCCTTTTCCAATACCCTATTTCACAACGGAGTTGATGAGAATTAGTGCTTAATTGAACAATACAAATTTTAGTTTTCCAAGAAATATTGACCCCTATGTACACTTTTTAATGATGATTTTGAGTGGGACTAAACTCTTTAATATAGTACTTTTTCTTTCTCCCTAGCTCCTTATCCCAAGTACATTTGTGCAACTTATCCATAACAAAAGTTTTTATCTCTTTATTGTTTGTGAGACATATGTTCAAGCAAATACCCCAATTACTAAACCATTTGCTATTTTGCCACATCCAAATCTTATTTTTTTTGCACAATATGTCATTAAAGACAACTTTTAACCATCTACCCTCTTCCATTTGTTCAATTTTTTTAAGTACCTTATAAAACACATTCCATCACCATCAAAGAACATATAGCATCACCATCAAAAAACATATAGTTGCCATCTACAATAAATCTCAATCTCTAACATCACCTAGCAGGAATATGAAATGCGAAGAGATTTTGTTATGTTACATTGTTTGAAATAAAAATTATAACATACAAGTTGCGCATATGATATTTCTGGCAATTGAACATTATAGTTGAAGAAAATAGATCCATAGAAGAGTGTCTAATTTGTCTAATAAAAAAACATTAACTAATATTTTGACAAAATAGTTTAAAATTGCATAAAATAAAACTTCCAGTACAAATCACCAACTTCAAGAAACTCTAAGCAAAACTTAGGTGACTCTGATCAGCTGTGACAAATGTAATTATTCTCTCAGGATGTGGATTAACAAGATAACTTGTTAGACCACTATCAGAAAAATTGTTAAAATTGTAAGTAGCTTGGTGCAGATTTCTCAAACCATGATGAAGAGGGCATGGCTCCCTGACAAACCTGGACTTATGTTTGAGTTCTTTGCCAGCTCAAAATTAGAATAAGAATCAAATTAACTGATCTGAAAGACAAAATTCTGCTTACTGTTACCTTTCAGGGGACTTCTATATCTTAATTTAAAATAAGTCGTGAGCATTGTCCAAAGAGAAGGCCAGTGAAGGAGATAGGCACAAAATAACTCCAAATACAATGACCTCCTTGAAGAAAGAGTCATCTACTCTCATTTACTATGACATGAGGAAAACCCACACTTCTAAATCCCTCTATATGATACACTAGACTTTAATACTTTTCAGGGACTACTTCTGAAAAAATAAACTGATCAGGCTTATCTTATCCCATAGGATTGTTGAACATAAGTGGTGGCAAGCATGAATCCAAAAAATCATGAGAAATTCTCATACACTCGCAGAAATAAAGTAGCCAAAATACGGCTTTAGAGACCTGAAAGAAAATAATGCAAATGAGTAAATATTGGAATGCATGACATAACATCATAGAACATAATCAATCACACTGTTAATCTAAATATATTATATAGATGAACATTCTACTAATGAAAGTACTCTGGACAAATCACACTGAAGTCCCTGATAAAGTTTAAACCTCTGATGTTGCATCTGTTCCCCTTTTAGGAAGCTCATTGAAATTTGGAGAGATCGGTAAGCTCACAATTTGTGTTCGCACATATTGGCTCATGTACTACAGCAATGAATATCAGATTAGAGTGTATTCTAACTGAATAGGGAACAACATAAACTCAGAAAATCAAATGCATACCTCTACATAAAGGGCTAATTGTGAAGGATGGAACTGCCTCAGGAATGTACCAAAGCCTATAACCTGCGATAGAATCACAATTAGAGAAGGTACAAAGTTTCTTTCAATAACATGTTGGCAAAACTCGTGTAACAGCCAAAGCTGCAAAATATGACAAAGAGAGTGTGTCCATGACAATCATTTCATGGTGCATCTAGGATGCCTGCCATGGATATAATTTTGAAATTATGAGACCGGTAAAACAGCATATAAATCATTGTTCTTTTCTACTCAATGCATTGGGTTTGCACTACAGGTCCTTATCTGTTAAATGTGGTTCTACAACTATTTTCGTTCTCGAGATATTTTAATTTGTGAGCTTGATGGATTACACTCCATAAAACACTTCTTGTTCAACAATTGTAATGTTCCTTTTTCCGGTGTTCCTTATGACATGGTTAGGATGGACTTTCAGAGTCGGGGGTAGACAGGTCACAAGTGCTAGTTGGTGTCATCAGTGGGCCCAAGGGCTTTTGGGGGGTTTTGAGGAGTTTTTATGAGGTATGATGGCATTCGCTTGGTATATTCCCTCATCTGCACAACTTGCCTTTTGTTCTGGCACATTCCGACAACTTTCAGAAAATAGAGTTATTATTGGGCCTGACTCAATTAATTATGCTTAAGGTGGCATTCTGGGAGGAATACTTGACAGAACACCTTAGTGTAGAAGCTCGTTGGAACTGGGACGAGAAGATCTATGTGATGGGATGGTTAGATATGAGTTTCAGTGAGCTAAGGGGACATGGTGGCCAATTTAAACTTTTCCCGCATTAAAAAGAACATTTTAATTAAAATAAAAGAGGGAAAAGTGCTCTGTGATTAAAATAATAATAAAATATGAAGTTTTAGAGGGGTCCATCAAATCTATAAAAGAAGAGGAGGAGGCCACTGGAGGACATCTTGAATTTGTATTTTCTTCTTGTGGAGAGGTTTGAGAACCGAGTTTTCTACTTCAGCAGTAGCCCCAGGACGGAAACGCTTCGGTGATTCAGTGAGATTGGACGAGTACCCATCTTCCCTTGGTGAATTCATCCAAAATTCATAGGAGAGCTTAGCAGTGGCATTTCAATTCAGTTTTGGTGGAGGGCCAACATTGTTGATCTCTGGTAGCATCGGATGTGCTCTAAGTCTCAAAATTTGCAGGGAGGCTTAGACACATGCATTCTCCAACACCCAAAAATCATTTTGGGAAATTCCACCCAAAGAGAGTTTTATTAAAATAATTAATTATTTTTAATGGGACCCAAAGTCTAAACTTAGGAAATTAAAATAATTAAAGGGTATTAATCTAAACTGTGGGTGAAACTTCTAAAGGAAGGGGAAGATCAAGTCAAATATGATCCTAGCCATTGATTAGAATCTAATCTGGGCCGCTGATTGATCAAAGAGAGGATTATAAGAGAAGGCTTGATGGGCACTTGGAGAACACACAGAGAGAGTTCAGAAGTTCGAATTTCTAATGCAGAGCAGTTGCTAGTGAGAAATTCAAACTTCGAAGTGACCTTTTGCAATGAGGGGTAGGAATAGTTCTAGTTGAAGATTTCTCCTAATCCAGGAATACTCAGCAGAGGAGGCAGAGAGAGATCCGAGAGAGGTAGCACTAAGCCAGAAGAGGCTGACGTAGAGCTACGCATACCCACGCAGAGGCAGCGCAGAAGCCTTGAGGGACTCCGAAATTTGCTAGAGGGTTTGATTTCTGTAGCTGGAAACCGGGGTGTGAGACCGGGAGAGTAGAAGTTTGAATCTCATAGGCAAATTGATCAGCCAGGAAGAGTGACACAAATCCTAAACAATGTGACGTTGGGCTGACACAGACACTGCGCTGAGGCAGCCAAGGGCTATTCATTCAAGGGCTGGATCAGCCAGGATTTCTAGTGATAGCGTGAGGTAATCTCATAGATCTCTCTGTTAGTGATATTCTCTGTAACTGGATTGCCAGGAAGGAATCCAGAAGTTGTATTCACAAATTACTACTACATAATAATAAAATCCTCAGAGTTGTTGCATCAGTTTTCCCGCATTGGGTTTTTCCGGGGACATTTGTCCAAAAATAACTATGTAGATGTGTGTTGTATCTCTTTCTTGTTTAGTTTCTTGTTTTGGCATATTATTTTTAAATAGTGAATGCTGCAGTTTTATTTACTTCGATATTTACCGTAGAACACAATAAATAACTTGTGGATTAACAAGTAGGAGAAGTAACATCAGTTGCTGCAGTAGGGATTCTGGGTTTAGGAATTTTCACATGGTATCAAAGCTGCAAGTGAAGCAAGAAGAGCAGAGATGGTAGATCCAGCACTGAAGGAAGAAGGTATTCGAAATTCTTGCAGAGGCAGCGATTCGAATCCCTAAAGGGTTTCTGCAGTTCAATCCAGGAGGGCAAGATTTTTGTCGTAAATCTCTTTGAGTGAGTCGAGAGAGAGGTAAGATTTCCAGCTCGAGATTTGTCAGCGCTAGAAGGAGCAACGCAACAGAAGCTTCAGCAAAGAGGGTTTCTAGTGGGACGCAGTTTTCTGCCGGCAATTGCTGGGCAGAAAGATGTGAGAGGGAAGAGAGAGACCCTTGAGGGAATTCTTCCTTAGAGGACCTCCAACCAAGGACTCCGAATTCTGACTAGCTAGGCAGTGGCAGAGAGGGGCAGATCTACAAGTTCCAGAAGGGAGTGCGTAGGCCAGTCCAGTGCTACGCTAAGGAGAGAGGAGGCTATTCGAATTTTCGATTGGCAAAGATGGTAGCTAGTGGACTGAGAGATTAGGATAGGTTGGATGGGGCATCCAACTATGTGATCTGGAAGGCAAGGATGTCATGCCTTCTGTGCTAGCCTCACTCCCTTAAAAATCAATAATAAATCCAATTATTAAATTAAATAAATAAAATCATGAGAATTCCTCAAACTAAGGAGTCTAGTTTGGATGAGAGATTCTCTCCAACTAGATCTCCTAATTTAGTGTGTAAGTTGAGAAATTGTCTCAACCAAGTGAGTCTAAGATAGATGCATTATCTTAAGACCACTTACTCATGTATTTAAATGTATTATTAAATTATTTGAATAATGTGAATTACATGAGCATGAGAGACCACATGATGGCTCTCTGCCTTTTCCGCCAGTTTAATTTTTGTGTGTTAATTTGCTGTGCATATGGTTATATGGCTTTGTGATTCTTCTTCATGTGGTATCAGAGCCATATGCGCTGTGGCCTATAGAGAAGTGACAGATATATATTTATTAGAAATGTGAGACGTTGTTCAACTATTGTTGTATGTTGCACCATTGCAAAGATTCAAGTCACAAAAATGTGGAATTGTGGGTGAAGACTCCAATAAAGTTTTGTTGAGAATCAAATCCATGGGTTGGTTTGCAACATTTAGGAAAGCTACATCACTTGGGTTGAGGGCATGGACCTATAACTTCTGAATGACAGAGCATCTGATCTGAACTTGGAGCAGAGATCTAACTGTAATTTCTGATATAGAGCTTCGTTAATTTCTTGGTTATTCTTATGTTCATCATATTTTATGTTCCTAATCCCCATTGTTCGACTGAATGAATTTTAAAGACCATTGTTGAATTACGGTTTGTATGCACCAAGATGGTTTTCGTGAAGACAAGGTTGTTTCCGTGTTTAGAGGGCTTTCGAGTATTTGGGATACACTGGGAGGTTTTCGCGATTGAATTGAACCATAACCGCTGGTGTCAGTAATGTTGGGTTCAATCTATCTATATCGTCAGCCCTGGCATTCAATTCTCCATCTGGGCATTTCAGGGCCAGAAAAACTGAATCGTTGGCAGGCATTATGGGAAAGAAGAACAGTGGAGATCAGTCGGATAGGATTTAGCATGCGAAGACAACAAGGCTTACAGACGATCATGAAAAAAAGGTACAACTCACATAAATGCACTGTATATATTCACGGGGCAACGAATGAGGATATTGGGGTAGCGATTAAAAGAGTTGTTTTTCAATTGCACCCTAGCTTCAACAATCCAACAAGAGTTGTGGAATCTGCTCCATTTGAGCTTTCTGAAACTGCCTGGGGTGAATTTGAGAGAAGCATCACTATCCTTTTCCACGGTGACGTAGCAGAGAAACCACTGGATCTATTTCATCATCTAAAATTGTATCCTGAGGATGAATCTAGACCTCAGTCAATAAAGAAGCCAGTAGTTGTTGAGTCTTATGATGAGATTGTCTTTGCGGAGCCTTTGGCAGCTTTCTATTTACATGCTCGTAATCACCCAGCTGTTGTCACAAGTGGAACACCGACTAGCTTGAGCTTACCACCCCCTTCAGCAGGGACCACCAATGAAAATTTTGGTGAGAAAAAAAGAAGGGATATGAAGGATCATCCTCTAAATCAGTGGTTTTTGAGACATTTTGAAGCAGATGAACTGGCACAGTTAACGACAGTGCGTCAATAGGTACAAAACCATATCACGAAGTTGAGAAGACATCTTAATTTGGTCAAAACTGAGATTACACGTTTGAAGGCAACATTGTGAGAGAAGGCTACAATGGACAACAAGCACGCAATGAGGGAGGAAGCAAAATATACTGAGTTAAGTAGCATTAGCTAGAATGCAGCAGAAGGCACTGTCTCACCCAACTATGAAGCAGAAAAGCACTGGAGTACTCATCAATCGCCAGAAGGAGTGAAAGACCGGAATGCCTTTAGCTGCTAAATGGGCCTGGCATTTGCAGCTTCTACATCTTCTGAAAACTGCGTGGAGGAGGACTGGCTTAAAGGTGTGCTTTATAATTTTTATATTCGCATTTGAAAAGTAAACTCACTTTTTCATAAGGTGATTTTATAAAATCCATAATTTTTTTTTTTATTGAAGTTTAAAAGAGAGGCATTAAAGTGAAACTTTTGTAGTGGGGAGATAAGGTATATTTTTAAATGAGTAATTTTTTAGGAGAGGTAAGGAGTGGATAAAATGATTTATTTGTAATGGAGAAATAAGGAGTATCTTTTGTCATTTGGGAGTTAATAAGTATTTTGTATTTGGAGAGATAAGTGAATATTTTTTATTTCTAGAAGCTTGAGTTAGTTTTTGAAGACAAGTTGCTTCAAAAGGTTACGAGTTTGGCATTCTCGTTGTTGGAGAAATTTCATTCATGATGTTGTGAAAGCTAAGGTTGATGTAATTCACTATTTAAATAAAAACACATTTTTTTGGTGGTGATTGTGTCCTAGATCCGCCCGAAATTGAATAAGGGGATCTTAGGTAAACCATGTGTATGTTTGTGATGGCGCATGATTCTTGATATTGTTTTTGTTTTGTGTCTAGTTTTGACACTAACCTTCCTGTGGTATCTTTCTAATATGGTACACACAACAAATTAGCGAATTGCATGCCCATAATCAATTCCATTCAAGCTTATGTAATCAAGCAAACTACAAGCAATCAAGAAGCAACAATACATAATCAAGTTGTCAAAGACATTTCTACATCAACATCCAATCACGCTGTCGTCTACATCAACAATTTTTTTGCAACAATTCAACAACAATTTTTTGGCAATTGCACTTGCACCATTTTTTAATAAGCTCAATACAAAACTGTAACTTGCAAATCATAATTTGTAAGTTGAATTGTAATCAAAGGCAAATTCAGTTGAATTGTAAGGTTGCATTCTCGATTGTAACCGACACCCTAATTTGAATTGTTAAGGTGAATACATTAAGTCAAGTAAGTGTTCAACTGAGTCATCAAGATTGAACTTGTCATTTGTCTCTTGGGTGCATTTTCGACAGTGTTCGACACCCTTCCTTTTTTTAAAATCAGCACATTCAGTGAATACATTCAAAAAAGCACAAAGTGTCAGTAATCAATCGTTCAAGCAAGCCATCTAGAAAGCAATCATCATCAAACGAGTGTGAATTCTAGTATTCTATTCTTCAAGTGAGCAATAAGCGATAAATCAAGCAAGCATGTCATTCAAACCAATCATCAATTGAGCGTACAATCAGCGGTTCAAGCAAGTGTTTAAAAGCATCAACAATCAACAACGAGTACAAGTGAGCGTGTCATTTCAGTGATCGACTCAAGTGAACAATTTTTTCAAGCACGACTTCTACAACAAGCGAGTCTGACTTCAAAGTAAGCAAAGCAACATGGTGACACACATTCAGTTGTCCCAAATTATTAACAATTTAATGTTATCATCAGCCGATGACATGGTGCACATCAACAAAACCACTCGTGCTGACATTCAAGTGCATATTCAACATGCACATGAAACGATTGAGTTCCTTCAACTGGAGTCACAACTGCAGAGAAATGAGTTGCAAGAGAAGCGTGTTGCTTCCAAGTCTTTGACCAATCCAAAGACCGCTGATCATCCGACTTCATTCATCCAACCAGCTTCAAGTGTTGAAGTTGTTCCAGTTCAACTTTCTTCCAAACCCATCATCAAGCCATGGGAAGAAATTCAAAGTAATTGAAATTGATGCGACTTAGGATATGACCAAGATGAAAACAACTTGCATATCCCTGATTATTCTAAGCCGATCAAGTTCATCAGTGCAGGGTTTCTTGATCAAATAACATCAACAAGCCATGAGAAAGCTGCAAATAACAGACATGTACACAAACTGAAATTGCAGTCAAAGAAAAATGCCTTCATTGTCAAAGAACCGGTCATCTAGAAGATCAATGTTTTGAACTCCGTCCTTGTAGCCATTACGGCAAGTCAAATCATACATCAGAGAAATGCTGCAACCAACGACAACCAGCCAGATTGAAGATAAATTATTCATGGATTGATCCCTGAGAATGGTCATCCACGGTCAGAGGATTGTATAAGTTTTACAATCATTTTCACTTACACATAATGCAACCAATAATAAAAATGTAGATGGTACTCTTGTTCAGTTGAACGAGGGAATACACCAGTGAAATACTCCTTGATCCAGGTGGATATTGGTGGCCACCTGCCAAGTCCACCTGGACCCCCACCATTGTCTTTCTCAGCATTTTCAGTTTCCTTAATTGTAGCACAACTTACTATTTTTAGCAGTTTTTCGGTTCCTGAACTTCCGGAGCCGTTTTGAGGCCCTAAACGACGTTTTTTGGGGAATCCGGGGGCAACATGGGTCCATGGACCGATGTTGCCCGTCCCAAAATGATAGTGCTCGAATAGATCTTTCTAACGAGCTATCATACGCGTCAAACGGAGATCGTATGCCAAAGTTACGACCCCGGGAAATTGATGTACCAATTTACCCAAAACGGGGCCCACAATTTGCCGTTTCATCTTCTAAGGGTCGGTTTTGGAATGTGAAGGGTTTTTTCATTGTGTCTCAAACAATAAATAGCCCTTCGAGCCTCATTGTAACACAGTTCAGAGGCATGTAGCCATCACATCTCTTCTCAGAGATAAGCTACCATCGCCCTAGCTAGTTTATTTCCATTTCTGATTGTAAGCATATTTAGTATTTTCCATTAATGAAATGAAGTATTATTTCCGCTGCATATTTGTGTATATGGTTATCTCTGTAATTTGTTGCGTTCCTGTTTAAATCCGGATCACTCCTCCACCTACAGGGGGGGAGTTCAGATATATTTTGGAGAAGATTGCCTCTCCTTTCAGCTGACGAAGGGGGGAAAATGTCAATGAAATTGACAAGTGGTTGTCATACTGAAAGTCTCGACAACATCAACGAAGCAGCTAGTGGGCATCTTCATCAGCTAGTGGGCGATCATCATTAGCAAATATGCCAGTGAGCATTCATCAAATTGTGTCAGTGGACACTGGATGTTGTTTTCAAGCAAAGGACAGTTGGATCCTTTTGTGGCTTGGCACATGATGGAGTTGTCAAGCGACATTCAGAGATGAATCAGACATGCAGCTAATTCATGTTCTCTTTAGATTTGAGTCTTTTCAGTATCCAGCTTTGGCGGTTTTTCAGGCAAATGTTTTTTTGAGAATCAACTTGAGAACTTGGAAGATGGTTCCTTGTTCATTTTGGATTTATCATTGAGGGGGGGAATGTTAGTTTCACTCCCTTAAAAATCAATAATAAATCCAATTATTAAATTAAATAAATAAAATCATGAGAATTCCTCAAACTAAGGAGTCTAGTTTGGATGAGAGATTCTCTCCAACTAGCTCTCCTAAATTAGTGTGTAAGTTGAGAAATTGTCTCAACCAAATGAGTCTAAGATAGACGCACTATCTTAAGACCACTTATTCAAGTATTTAAATTATTAAATTATTTGAATAATGTGAATTACATGAGCATGAGAGACCACATGATGGCTCTCTTCCTTTTCAGCCAGTTTAATTTTTGTGTGTTAATTTGCTGTGCATATGGTTATATGGCTTTGTGATTCTTCTTCATTCTGGATGAGCATTTTCTCAAAGTCTATGACGACAGCATGGTAACTGAGCTCACAGATCCAGATCAACTCAAGAAGTCCAAGGGAGAAACCGTGAAGACAAAAAGAATGATCCTCAATAGAGTGAAGGATCATATAGTCTGTCACATAGCTGGCAGAAACACTGCCAAAGAGATGTGGGATGCATTGTCGATGTTGTATCAAGGATCTTTTGAGCAAAGAAAGATGTATTTGGAGCAGAAGATGAGATCTACGCAAATGCAAAAGGGGGAAACACGTTGATCCGTTCCTCATGAAGCTTCAGGAGACCCGAGATGAATTGGCAGTTGTAGGGTCAACACCTCAAGGTTCTGAGATGGTAAGACTGGCCCTAAATTCAGTATCTAAGGAGTGGCAAGTCTTTGTCCAGAGCATCCTTGGCAGGGCGACTTTGCCAAACTGGGATGAGATGTGGGCAGATCTTAAGCAAGAGGAGTTGAGGAGGGACTTGGTCAAGTGTAAACTTAACAGAAGCAGTAGCAATGGGTCGAAGCCCAAGTAGGAGGATGAAAATGCACCTCTCGCATCCAAGGGACAGCAAGAGCAACGAAAGAAGAAAGATGTTTTGAAGATCAAATGCTTTAGGTGTGGTGAATTCAGTCACTACGCAACACAGTGTCCTCTCAATAAGAAGGACAAAGATGAGAAGCATCATCCGACAGTTGCAACCACAAAGATCGAGGAGGATGAGTTTTCCATGAAACCGAGATACCTCCAAGAGGGAGGTGGGCTGATTTTGAGCTGTAGTTCGAAAGAGATATAGATGGGTAGGATCCTTGGGGAGCCCACCTCTCGAATCAATTCCTTACTACGAGAGGCTAGATTAGAAGTAGCAGAATGAACCAGTGTCAGTTGGTGCAAAGGAGTGTTGGAGTGACAGTTGCAGTGGCTAGCAGTGCTAGAGACTGAGCAGAGTTGGCAGCAGTGCAAATGGCATAGAGCAGAGGTCAGCGACAACGCAAAGGTTTCAGAGGGTCAGCGCAGAGACTAGCAGCAGTAGGACTCTAGCAGCGAGATGCATCATATTCAACACCAGTTCAATAATTTGGGATGCTTTTCCATTGCTAATGCAGTAGCAACAACAGTTGGAGAAGATTGCAATTAGATGCAGTATTGGTAGCCACAGTGCTAGCAACAACACGGATGCAAAATTGAGAGGGCATTACTGTACAGATGTAGTGTTGACAGTGGCAGGGTCAACAGCAGTACAAATGCAACATTTGTGCAGCAGTCACTGGATAGGATGTCAACATTAGCAACATAGAAAGAGATGTTACAAAAGAGAGTGATGCTTCAACAGGTTGCATTGCTAGAGCACATTCCTCGCTAAGAGGGGGTGTTGATTTCTGGTAGCATCAGAGGTGCTCTAAATCTCAATATTTGCAGGGAGGCTTAGACACATGCATTCTCCAATACCCAGAAATCGTTTTGGGAAATTCCACCCGAAGACAATTTTATTAAAATAATTAATTATTTTTAATGGGACCCTAAGTCTAAACTTAGGAAATTAAAATAATTAAAGGGTATTAATCTAAAATGTGGGTGAAACTTCTAGAAGAAAGCAAAGATCAAGTCAATATGATCCTAGCCATTGATTAGAATCTAATCTGGGCCGTTGATTGATCAAGGAGAGGATTATAAGAGAAGGTTTGATGGGCACTTAGAGAACACACAAAGAAAGTTCAAAAGATCGAATTTATGAAGCAGAGTAGCTGCCTGCGGCGGTGAGAAATTCGATGTTAGCTTTTGCAATGAGGGGCAAGGATAGTTCCGGTTGGAGATTTATCCTGATTCAGGAATACTCAGCAGAGGTAGAGAGAGATCCAAGAGAGGCAACACTGAGCCAGAAGTGGCTGATGCAGAGCTACGCAGGCCCACACAGAGGCAGTGTAGAAGCTTTGAGGGAGTCTGAAATTTGCTGGAGGGTTCAATTTCTGTAGTTGGAACTCGAGGTGTGAGACCGGGAGAGTAGAAGTTTGAATCTCAGAGGCAAATCGATTAGCCGAGAAGAGTGACGTAGATCCTAGACAATGTGACATTGGGCTGACGCAGACACTGCGCACAGGCAGCCAGGGGATGTTCATTCAAGGGCTAGATCAACCAGGACTTCCAGTAATAGTGTGAGGTAATCTCACAGATCTCTTTGTCAATGATGTTCTCTGTAATTGGATTGCCAAGAAGGCATCCAAAAGTTGTATTCAGAAATTACTATTGCATAATAATAAAACCCTTAGAGTTGCTGCATCGGTTTTCCCGCATTGGGTTTTTCCGGGAACATTTGTCCAAAAATAACTGTGTAGATGTGTGTTGTATCTCTTTCTTGTTCAGTTTCTTGTTTCAACATATTATTTAAAATTGTGAATGCTGCAGTTGTATTTATTTTGATATTTACCATAGAACACAGTAAATAACCTATATGGAATCTAGATTAACAAGAGGAGACGTAACATCAGTTTGCAACTTTACTGCAGTAGGGATTCCGGGTTTAGGAATTTTTACAAGCACAACATGAAAGCAGATTCTTGAGGCTAGTTTATCTCAACTATATGGGTTGTATCAACATGTAAACCCCAATTTATCTAATATAATAAAACTAAGAATTTTCTTGTTCATTGTGTTATGGGATTGCAATACTCTATTTGTTTAATTTTTCATGGCAATCTTCTGTTAAGTAAATGGTAATTTTATGTGAAGTGTTTGTTCCATTTTTTTCATTTGGGACATTACAGTGGTATTAGAGCTGGTGTTCCTGCTAGCTTGAGGCTTTATGTTGGAGGTGCCTGTTGATTTGTGGTAGCATCGGATGTGCTCTAGCCATGAAAATTGGTGTAGAGGCTAAGGCACATAAGGTCTCCAAGGCCCATAAATCATTTGGGGAAATTCCACCCAAATGGAGAGATATTAAAATAATTAATATTTTTAATGGGGTTCCTAAGTCTAAATTTAGGAAAATTAAAATATTAATGTGTATTAAAATAAAATGGGTAAGAAAGTTCTAAATGACGAGGATCAACCCAAATTTAATTTTAGCCATTGATTAAGGACTTAATCTCGGCCGTTGAATCATCAACAAAAAAAGTATAAGAGGAGGCTTGAGAGTCAGTTGGAGATACACCAAATTGATTAGTCAGTTCGATTTTTTGTAGCGGGGTTTGCTGAGAGAATCAAAATAGTGATCTGTTGCAGTGAAAGACAGTTTGACAAAACACTGAGAATACGTAGCAGAGAGGCAGATATAGTACCAAAGAGACAACACAGAGCCTGGGAAGGTTAACATAGAGGCAATTGGCACTGACGTAGAGGCTGAGGAGGCCAGCGTGGGTGATGGAGAGGGCTAGAGCACTGACACCGATAGCCAAGTGGTTGACGCAGAGGCAGCAATAGCTGCGCAGAGGCTAGTAGAGGTGATGCAGGGCCAAGAGGCAACGCCGGAGATTTTCGTGGGGCAAACTGGAGCTGAGAGGGTGACGCAGTCCTTGGAGAGTGACGCAGAGAAGTGGAGAAGCTTGGAGTAGCTTTCGCTGTCCAGCTAAGGAGCTATGATAGTTGTTGTGGGATCGATTATCTGGTGGGTGATCAGCTAGAATATCTGTCTCCAAGGAGAGGTACTTCTGCCAAGGATAATCTCTGAAGGGTGAGCCATTTTTGGCATCCTAGTTGTATTCAGAAACTGCATAATAATAAAACCCTCTATATGCTGCACTGATTTTCCTGCATTGGGTTTTTCTGGGGACAATTGTCCAAAAATAACGGTGTCCCTTGTGTGTTTATCTCAGTTATTTTAGTTGTTGATCTGTATATGTATTAAGAATGCATTTGTGTTTATTTTTAGTATTTATATTTATAAATAGCTTGTTAATGGAAAGAACAAGCAGGAGAAAATAAACCAGATAATGTAGTAGGGATTTCTGATGTGTTAGACTTAGAAATTTCAACAGTGCCAAAGATAAATCAAAATTGCTTAAGATTTCCTCTTACAGACCATATGGAATTATTTTTCATTTAAGTATTCAACAATTTTGTTTCAAATTGATGAACTAGTATTTGGCTATAAAATTGCCTTTCACTCAATAATCATCTGACGAATTGGCCATCATATTAAAATTCGACATGGATTATTAAAGTGGGCATATATGATTTTGAGCAAAGACTTCCATATGCAGCTCGGTTGTAAGGGAGTCATCAAAGTCTAGGAGGCTTAGTATAATTTATCAAAGGAGGGGCCACATTTTAATCCAAAAGTTAATTATTTTAAAGTAGGGCTGAATTTTTATAGTTGATGCAAATTATTAAAGGAAGCATGCAATGAATTATATCATGCAACCAAGCGGCCAAGGGTTGAGTTATTAAAAGGGGCAGTCCAAACTTGGTTGAAAGGGCCGACTTTAATATATTTAGGCCGCAAATTTTCTTTAGCCGTGCACATCATTTGGTGTAAATTATCAGGCGTCGTCTATAGGCAATCGTGGCACCACACAGCCGTTGGAGAGGCCACAAGCAGATCCGGTGGTTCCCATCAAACCCGAGCTATTGCTTAGTCACTGAGGAGCGTTGAATTGGGTCAATTGCATTGCCATAATTTGTCTGGGTAGATAGCGAGCTTTGGGGAGTATCGTTTGAGTCGCAACCGGAGCACTGAATAATTATTTAAGGGGCCATGAGCAATTTTAATCAAAGTCGAAGTTATTAAAAAAGAAGAGTTGTGGAGCATCGCACGACGTATTAAGGGACGCGCAAGTGGTGGAGGGTTGTAGGGCCATATTCATCAGTGTCGGATCATACTGTTGATTGATCCATCAAATTTTTGGTGCGCGGCTCATATATTTGGTTCGCTAGGCATATGTATTGCAGCAAGGGCGTTATATTTTCCATCGTGGAGACTGAGATCGTAAGACACTTTTGAAGCTATGTTAGAGTCACAGTCATTCTTGGTGGTGAAGGATTAATAGCGGTCTCAAACCTGTAGCTAATCGATCAACAACGTGGAGATTCCCGATTTAATTCATGTAGCGGACCAAGAAGCAAATTTGAAGGCCGATTTGTATGTGTCATTGCTACCTGAGGATCGAATTAATTGCTACATTGCTAGGATATTGAAGTGAAGGAGCCCAAATTATCCAGATCAGTGTGAATTCAAAGCTGAATTACCCGAACCAAGGAAGAGGCACTGCCTGCAATTTCTACATTTAATTTTTTATTAAGAGACCAGAAGTACCAAGGAGAAAAGTGGCCATTTCTTTGTCAGAGCCATAAATCAAACTTATTGAGGCTATAAACAAGGGCCACATTTCCTATGGTATATTGCTAGTCGACCCTTTCTTTGTGGACAAGTTGCATAGCCAAGGGATATGGTGATTGTCATGCTAGAGCCGAGTCAGAGGAATTGATACATTCTGAAGGAGAAGCCGATCATATACCTATAGCTTGCCGCTGCAAATTTGAGAACCGAACTAGGAATTCCACAGAGGATCACGCCTCAGTTGAGCATATTAACGCTAGTTGGGGAGTTGTTTTGGGCTTGAAGAAACCATACAAATCTTGTTGGACGAGACAGAGGAGACAGAGAATCTTGTGCAGTCTCTTACAGGATGGAAGTGATCCACCGATAACCAAATCCATTAACCAGAGTACCCTCCTCAAGATTATGTTATGAATATTGTAATCCTAGAGCTGGGTTGCTTAAAAATCATTAGAGTTATTCCTAAAGACACCTATTAGGTTCATCTATTTCCTAGTGTCACTGATTTTTCTCTTTTAAGTGAACTAATGCATGGTTGTTAGTGTTATGTATTGCACCTAAATACATATCAACATTATAATGGAATCAAGAACAGTTTTACCTACATCAGTGTGTACTTAACTGTTTGTCAAAATGACTCACTGAGAAAGAATCCAACTAAACCCAAAAAATAGTGGCTTCATTATCTCAGAAGTTCTTGTCATCATGGAGGAAATCCTAAATAAATTGAACAGATTAAACAGGGCAGAAATCAATCCCTTGAAACACCATGCACCTAGGCAAGACAACAAACCTTTCTCAAAAGGGGTCTATGCCATTCTTCAAAAAGGGGAAACAAAAGATGCACAGAAGGGGCAGGAAATAGGGCAAAAAATCCTTTCACTTGGGATGGATTTAAAATGCATGAGGGTCACATGGAAAGTCATCTTCAAACTGGATGAGTTGGATGAACTCCTTTCCAAGATAGACCAGTGGAAGGGGAAGAAGTTGATGGGGGCTTTGAAACCAACCATGCTAGCTTTAATACAACCCAAGTTCTTGGAGAAACCTTGTGAAGGGGTCAAACTTCTAGTTGCATCATGTCTTAGTAACATTATGAGGTTGACAACACCCATACCTCCTTTCAATGATAATGTTATGAGGAGAATTTTCAGGTTGATAGTAGAGACCTTTCAAGACTTAGATAACATGGTGGGTCTTACCTTTGGGAAAAAGCTTCGATTTTTAGAGGATATGGCCAAGCTTTGAACCTATGGCATCATGTTTGATCTAGAGTGACGCCCTGATTCTTCAAATGTTCCAATCCTTTTTCAACATTAAGGATCATCACCCTGACACAGTCAAAGCAAAGATGTTGTCCATTTTGTCTTTGGTTATGGGAGATCGTGATGCCATTTGCGGGGAGTTGCAGGCTAGATTGTTGACCATTTGGAGGAGAGAACAACCAGTTTCATCTGTTGCTTATGAACTAGACAAAAGGTTGGTTGAGAAAAACATGGGGTTGTTCAAGAGACAGTTGACTAGGGAGGAGCTTCTTAGGTTTGGTGGATCATGCAGCAAGAATGAACTAAGGAGGAAGGGTCTCTGCTTCATTTGCAAGGGACCTTGGGGGCTTGATCATTCATGCTTGAGTGACACTGAGGAGATGATAGAGGTAGAGCAGGGGAAGATTCCTTCTGACTCTCAGGGTGAGGATTCCTCTTTGGATGAGTCCATCGGTTCATTCTAGGATGCCTCTGAGGAGCATGGATCATGTGAAGTTGTTGACGGCAGGCCAGATTTATATTCTGGTGTGTATGGTGAGTAGTTAGTGGACCCAATGGGAGACACTCAGGATGGTGTGTCACCATTGATGAGTCAGCATGATCAAAATATGGTGGAGCATGAGTCAGTTGAGGAGGATGATGCACACATTATGCATGATGAGCATTTAGGGGAGAGCCAGTTGGAGGTTCATATTGAGCCTGTGATGGAGGAGGATGGCTAGCCACCCTTGGGGCCAGCGATTGATGAGGAGCAAACAGATGTATGTACAGCTAGCAGGGTGGTAGTATTTGCAGACACTTGTCCTCAAGAGGTGTTGGAGATTGACAGGGTAGTTTTGCAGGAGGCTGGTAGACGACAGGAGCTGTTGGAGATGGTGGTGCATCCATCTTTGGGCAGACCCACTGATGAGGTGTGGGTAGATGCATAGACAGCTAGTAGAAACACAGGACTTTTAGGGAGCAGCCCTCTCCAGGAGTACATAGACAGGGCATGCAACATAGTTTGGCCACTTGTACCCATTATAGGGAAAGAGGCAAGGCTTTCTCGATGGATATTATTGACTGACCAGGTGAGGTTGCATGAGTGGGGCATGATGCAACATAGGGGACTTATCACATATATAGGTGCCTATGCATCCGATCCCCCCCACAAGATGGATTGGCAAAAGATCATGAGTAGGTATCCTTTTGATGGAGTATCAACCTTAGTTCGGGGCACAGAATAACAGGGGCGCTCAAATGAGAAGGTTACTACATGTCTTAGTGGGTAGTGGGATGTGGACAAATAGTTTATTAGTATTTTAGTAGCACTAGACCAACATCAGTAGAGTGGGATTGACCTCGACCTATGCCAAAGGTGGGATTGGAGAGAGTTGATGAGTTGGTAATTGCTTTATGGAGCAACATCTATAGTCGGAGACAGAGCACTGTTTGAGCCATGGGGCTTGGGCGATGATTGGCCATGGTGGCATTGGGATCCAGGGGGATGGGTTGATGACAAGTACAGTCAGATATTAGTTTGGGATCCAGGCATTGAGGGATCCATTCATGATGGGTTGACACAAAGGCAGAGCATCATCCAGTGGTTCGTATGGAATTCGGGCATTGGGTCCCAATCGCGTTTGGCCACTAGAATGGTCCACAGGCTTGGATTGCTTGAAGGAAAGCAATCTTGGGGCGGGAGGATTTATAATGTTCCTTTTTCTGGTGTTTCTTATGACATGGTTAGGATAGACTTTCAGAGTTGGGGGCAGACAGCTCACAGGTGTTGGTTGGTGTCATCAGTGGGCCTAGGGCCTTTTGGATGGGGTTTGAGGAGTTTTTATGAGGTCTCATGGTTTTCTCTTGGTATATTCCCTCACTTACACAGGTTGCCTTTTGTTCTGGCACATTCTAACAACTTTCAAAAAACAGAGTTATTATTGGGTTTGACTCAATTAATTACGGTTAAGGTGGCATTTCAAGAGGAATAATAGCTCGTTGGAATTGAAACGAGAAAATCTATGTGATGGGATGGTTAGATATGAGTTTCAGTGAGCTGAGGGGAAAAGTGGTCGTGATTAAAATAATAATAAAATAGGAGGTTCTAGAGGGTTCCATCAAATCTATAAAAGAGGAGGAGGCCATTGGAGGACATCTTGGATTTGTATTTTCTTCTTGTGGAAAGGTTTGAGAACTTGGTTCTCTACTTCAGCAGTAGCCCCATGACGGAAACCCTCAGATGATTCAGTGAGATTGGGCGAGTACTCATCTCCCCTTGGTGAATTAATCCAAAATTCACAGGAGAGCTTAGTAGTGGCATTTCAGTTCAATTTTGGTGGAGGGTCAGCACAGTATGAGAGCAGATTCTTGAGGCCAGTTTATCTCAGCTATATGGGTTGTATCAACATGTAAACCCCAATTTATCTAATATAATAAAGCTGAGAATTTTCTTGTTCATTGTGTTATGGGATTCCAGTGCTTTATTTGTTTAATTTTTATGGAAATCTTCTATTAAGTAAATGGTAATTTTATGTGAAGTGTTTGTTCCAATTTTTTTTCATTTGGGACATTACAACAACTGTTCTCATCACTGCTTGAACTTGTTTTAAGAATGACATTTTTACATCCACACATGTCAAAGTTTCCCTTCTCAGTAAGAAAGGAATGGTCCAGGAAAATGGGGTTGAGAGATGAGAAGGATTTTGGCATAATTTCTTGGCATTGTTACAAAGAAAAATTTCAACTTGCTTCTAAAATACATGTCGATTTGGAGTAGCATCGGATGTGCTCTAGCCACGAAATTTGGTGGAGAGGTTGGGGCACATAAGATCTCCAATACCTAGAAAGGGTTTGGGTAGATTCTAAACAAATCAGGAGATATTAAAATAATTAATATTTTTAATGGAGTCCCTAAGTCTAAACATAGGGGAAATAAAATATTAATGTGTATTAATATGAATCTGTGTTAAAATGGTCTAAAAGACATGGATCAAGCAAGATCTAATCTTAGCCATTGATTAGGGACTTAATCTCGGCCATTGAGATGTCAACAAAAAAAGTATGAGAGGAGGCTTGAGGGGCACTTGGAGAACACATTGAGAGACCAGTCAATTCAATTTTTGAAGTGGGTTTGCTGAGAAATTGATCCAGTGGTTTGGAGAGCAGTCAGGAGGCAACAAGTATGGAATAGAGAGACGACAGATCAACGAAGAAGAAGCAGACGTAAAGCTAGAGGAAGCCACGCAGAGGCAGCAGAGACTGCGTAGAGCCAGAAGGGCATGCATCATCCACGCAGAGGCTGCAGGAGTGACGCAGAAGCCCAGAGAGGCTGCGCAGAGCCTTAGTAGGCTGACGCAGAAGGTTTCAGGTTGACTCAGAGGGTTCCAGGCTGACGCAGATGGTTTCAGGTTGTAGCAGAGTTTAGTGGGGCCTATGTTGGGTTTAGAAAAGTGTTGGAAGTTTGTCTATTTGTGGGTAAGCCAGTTTGGCACCCTGTTGTATAAGAAAATTGCTAAATAATAAAATCCTCCCTTGCTGCACCAGTTTCCCACATTGGGTTTTTCCAAGGACATTGGTCCAAAATAACTGTGTCAATGTGTGCGTATGTTTGTTTCTATATTACAGTCTGATATCTGTAGCAATATTTATTTTAATGTTTGTTGAAGTAATTTAATGAATAACTTATGATATAAGTAGGAAAAGTAAATGAGTTGCTGTAGTGATAGAATTTTCACATGGTATCAAAGAAAGTAACCAGAGACAGAAAGGGAAAATCAGTTATGGGTCGAGACCACGATGCAGAGGCATCCACCTCAGGGGACTCAGGCAGATTTTCAGAAGATTGCACAAGAGAGACAAATTTCGATTCTCTATGTTGGCTTCCAGGTTGGAAGAAGAAGTGGCGTGCATGACCAGCGCTGCATCATCAAAAGTATGGTATATAGACATTGGAGCCTTGTGGCATATGATGGGAATCAGGGAGTGTTTCTCAGAATGTCGAGAAGAGAAGATGAAATTTCAGATCACCATGGGGAACAAGGCAAAGTGTACTCCAGTAGGAAAGGGTACCATAGTTTTTCAGACAGAATTGGGAGAGCGGTTCCATGCAACAAATGTGTTGCATGTGCGAGGATTGGGGATGAACTTACTTTCCGTGTCACAACTACAAGGAAAGGGCTATGACTTCTACTTCATCAAGGAAAAGGTATACGTCAAACACTCGAGTTGGAAAAAGAAAGTGCAGATCGGGATCAAAAGTAATCGGTTGTACAAAATACAACTAGAATCTCCAATGGCACTAATAGGCAGTCACAGGGACAAAGACTTGAACGAACTATGGCACAGAAGGATGGGTCACTTGCACCATGGAGCTCTGAGAACTCTCAGAAGCACTGTAATAGGAGTTCTGAATCTATGTACGGGGGGATGAACTTACTTTCCATGTCACAACTACAAGGCAAGGGCTATGACGTCTACTTCATCAAGGAAAAGGTATACGTCAAACACCCGTGCTGGAAAAAGAAAGTGCAGATTGGGATCAAAAGTAATCGGTTGTATAGATAACAATTAGAATCTCTAATGGCACTAATAGGCAATCATGGGGACAAAGACTTGAACGAACTATGGCACAAAAGGATGGGTCGCTTGCACCATGGAGCTCTGAGAATTCTCAGGAGCACTATAACAGGAGTTCCGGATCTGAGTACGGAACGAGATGAGGTATGCAGGGGATGCGCTCTAGGAAAGTATGCTAAGGCGACATTTCCTAGGAGCAACCACAAGGCCAAGAGTGTACTAGGATTGATCCACTCAGATATCTATGAACCTATGTCTGTCAAAGCTCTCAACGGTGCCAAGTATTTCCTTACCTTCATTGATGACCACTCGAGGAAAACTTGGATCTATTTTCTGAAAACCAAGGATGAGGTTTTTTGTCGATTCAAGGAGTTCAAGGCTCTAGTGGAGAATCTAACAGGTAAGAAAATAAAAGTCTTGTGCTCAGATAATGGTGGAGAATATGTTGATAAGGACTTCACTGATTATTGCGCTAAGGAGGGCATCAGAAGAGAGTGGACAACTACTTACAATCTGGAGTAGAATAGAGTGGCAGAAAGGAAAAACAGGACTATTGTAGAAGCAGCTAGGGCCATGTTGTATGATCAGGATATGCCAAAATTCTTGTGGGTAGAAGCATGCAACACAACTGTCTACGTTCAAAACAGGACTCCTCATCGGACATTGGGCAAGATTACTCCAGAGAAAGTCTTCACTGGGAAGACACCTGAAGTCAGTCATTTCAAGATATTTGGGAGTTTGGCATATTGTTGCATACCCAAAGGAAAGAAGAAGCTGGATCCGACTGTAGAAAAGGCGTATCCAGTAGGATATAGCGAGAACGCTAAAGCATACAAAATCTATCTTCCAGGGAGCAAGAAGGTAGTAGTACAACGAGACGTAAAGTTCATGGAGGACAAAGCTTTCAGAAGATCTCGCGAAATGCCTTCCAAGGAGTAGTGGAAAGAGGATTTGTTGGTCATGCCTCTTCAACCAACGAAAGTGAAGAATCCTTCCTCAGATCAGGAAGATTCTCAGGATGAGGAAGAGGAGCGAACAAAAGCACCTGTTTACAGAGGAGGAACTAGCAAGGAACTTCGTCAGATTTTGCATGATGCAGAGAACTTCATCGGAGAGCTAAGGAACAGCAAAAGGGAGTGAAAACAACCAGACAGGTATCATGCATTAGTAGCTCAGGATGGAGAGCCTGCTAGCTTCAAGGAGGCAACTCAGCATCAGGTTTGGCTAGATGCGATGGTGGAGGAGTATAACTCCATAATGGTAAACGATGTCTGGGAAATGGTGTCAAGGCCTCAAGACAGATTTGTGGTAGGTTCAAGATGGATCTACAAGATCAAATATGCTACAGATGACAGTATTGAAAAATACAAGGCTAGGTTTGTGGCTAAGGGGTATGCTCAAAAGGAAGGGATTGACTATGAGGAAACCTTCGCCCCGGTAGCTAGGTATACATCTATTAGGACCATGATATCTCTTGCAGCCCAGATGGGATGGGAGATCTATGAGATGGATGTCAAGACGACATTTTTTGAATGGGGTAATAGAAGAAGTATACACTGAACAACTAGAGGGCTTTGAAACTCATGAGAAGAAGTCTCATGCATGCAAACTGAAGAAAGCCTTGTATGGGCTGAAATAGGCACCAAGAGTGTGGTATGGTCGAATAGATGGCTACTTGCAAAAGATGGGGTTTGTCAAGAGTGACGTGGATCCAAATCTCTACTATCTGGTCGTAGAGAACAAGCCACTTATCTTAGTATTATATGTGGATGATCTCTTCCTGACAGGATCATCCAGACTCATTGAAGATTACAAGAAGAATCTAGCCATAGAATTCGATATGAAGGATCTCGGACAAATGCACTATTTCGTAGGGTTGGAAGTTTGGTAGCAGAAAGGAGAAATCTTCCTTGGGCAAGGAAAGTATGCTACCGAAATCTTGAAAAGGTTCAGGATGGGAGACTGTAGACCTATGGCTACGCCAATGATCACCAACTAGAAGAAGATTGATGCATCAGAAGACAAGGATGTTGATTCCACCCTATATCGACAACTCATAGGGTCCCTGATGTATCTAGTCAATGCCAGGCCAGATATATGCTACGCTATCAACACCCTCAGTTAGTTCATGGTGGAACCAAAGAGGGCTCAATAGGCAGCAACCAAGCACGTTCTCAGGTATTTACAGGGAATAGTTGATTATATGCTCTTGTACAGCAAGGGGAAGGAAATCAGGTTGAGTGGATTTACTGATGCAGATTGGGCAGGAAGTTCAGTGGATCGGAAAAGTACCTCTGGGTACTGTTTCAACATTGGATCAGGAATAACCTCCTGGTGCAGTAGGAAACAAAAGTCCGTGGCTTTGAGCTTGTCTGAGGCAGAATATATGGCAGCAAGCACAACTTCGTGTGAGGCCATATGGCTCAAAAAACTGCTGGTAAACCTATTCAAAAGAAATATGGAGGCGACCAGGATCATGTGTGATAATCAGAGTTGCATCAAACTCTGAGAATCCAGTATTTCATGATAGGTCAAAGCATATTGATATCCGGTGTCACTTTGTCAGAGATTGTGTCCAACGAGGAGCTGTACAGTTGAGCTACACTCCTACAGGGGAACACGTGGCAGATATCCTCAACAAGGCCTTTGGAAAGTCAAAATTTGACTACTTCAGGGAAAAGATGGGAATGGTAAAGAATCCCTTTCAGAAGTAGTGTGTTAGCATCACGAATGAAGAGGGAGTTGCAGTGCAAATGTAGTGTTGAGAGAAAGGACCAAAAACAACATAGATGCAGATGGAGTTGTAGTGCAGATGCAGAGTTGGGAGAAAGGACCAACAACAACACGGATGCAGAGGGAGATGTCGTATAGATGCAGTAGTGGCAGTGGCAGAGTCATGGGTAGCAGTACAGGAGGCAACAATGCAAAGGATGTTGGGCAGGAAGGCCTAGCATCAACACAGGTACCGATGCCATATGATCAGAGTAATACTCAGTGAGTATTGACAAAGCACAGTCCTCACTAAGAGGGAGTGTTGATTTGGGGTAGCATCAGATGTGCTCTAGCCACGAAATTTGGTGGAGAGGTTGGGGCACATAAAATCTCCAATACCCGGAAAGGGTTTGGGAAGATTCTAAACAGATCAAGAGATGAGATATTAAAATAATTAATATTTTTACTGGAGTCCCTAAGTCTAAACTTAGGGAAAATAAAATATTAATGTGTATTAATATGAATCTGTGTTAGAATGGTCCAAAAGACATGGATCAAGCCAGATCTAATCTTAGCCATTGATTAGGGACTTAATCTCGGTCGTTGAGATGTCAACAAAAAAAGTATGAGAGGAGGCTTGAGGGGCACTTGGAGAACAGACTGAGAGAGACCAGTCAGTTCAATTTGTGGAGCAGGGTTTGCTGAGAAATTGAACCAGTGGTCTAGAGAGCAGTCAGGAGGCAGCAAGTACGGAACAGAGAGATGACAGATCAGTACAGAATAAGCAGACGCAGAGCCAGAGGCAGCAGAGACTGCGCAGAGCTAGAAGGGCATGCGTCATCCACGTAGAGGCTGCAAGAGTGACACAGAAGCCCAGAGAGGCTGCGCAAAGCCTCAGTAGGCTGACGGCAAAGGATTTCAGGCTGACTCAGAGGGTTTCAAGCTGACGAAGAGGGTTTCAGGCTGTAGCACAGGTCAATAGGGCCTACGTTGGGTTTATAAAAGTGTTGGAAGGTTGTCTATCTGTGGGTAAGCCAGTTTGGCACCCTGTTGTACAAGAAAATTGCTGAATAATAAAATCCTCCCTTGTTGCACCAGTTTTCCCACATTGGGTTTTTCCAGAGACATTAGTCTGAAATCGCTGTGTCAATGTGTGCATATGTTTGTTTCTGTATTACGGTGTGATATCTGCAGCAGTATTTATTTTAATGTTTGTTGAAGTAATTTCATGAATAACTTATGATATAAGTAGGAAAAGTAAATTAGTTGCTGCAGTGATAGAATTTTCACAACACACATGCATATTTACAAAAGATTTTATTGCTAATGTGAAAGAGCATTGAAATAAATTACAACTTAACTTGCTAGCATTTTCCAGATTACAATTGGTAAGACAATTTTAAGCATTCAAACTACTTGACTTCATGAACTAAAATTTTACAGTTCAATTAAATGCTTAGAATACAAATATCCCATGAGGTAATAGAGAGAAGTTATTCAGCTCGGCTTACGTATATATTTTCTTGCACAAATCTACAGGTTAGCTAGCCAGATTTAGACAATACAATGCAACAGCTAATAGAGAGGCTCAATAGCAGTTGCCTATGGATAACAATTTCTTGCTAGTATCTGGAGAATCTTAGTAGTCAAATCAAGGACCCAGTTTTGTTTACAGAAAAATAATAAAATTCGCTACTTTACCTTCAAAGATTTTACAGAAACAGTAACGATATTTTTCTTCCAAAATTCTTACCAGAGGGGAGAAATCTAGCACTGCTTTCTTTGTCCGGCTTGTCAGTGTGCCTAGATGTGTGTCCAATACATATCGGGACAACTGCAGACAGTCAAATGCCTATTTATCCATGTCAATGTTCCCATACAATGTAATAGAAAATCAAAATATCTTGCACGAGTTCTCTTCATTGTATTATAGGTTGGACATATGTGGTTGAAACATATGGCGATGAGTAGACAACTAACATCAATACGAGCAAAGCTCATTCAAGAATTATAAGAGGGCATAATTCAAAGTCTTACTGACTGAACAGATTACTTATTCGAAGGTTATGGTGGTTTTTGGAAGTGTCGTGTCCAAGCAACTTTCAATCGAAAGATTTCAAAAGTTACAAATAGGCATAATTCAACGTCTTATTGACTAGTAAGATTACACATTCAAAGGTTATAGCATTTTTAGAAATGTGGTGTCCAAGCAGACTTTACATTGAAATATTTCAAAAGTTACAAAAAGGCATAATTCAACGTTTTATTGATTGGGCACATTACTTATCCAAAGGTTATAGCAATTTAGGAAATGTGGTGTCCACATAGCTTTAGATCGGGAGATTTAAAGGTCCATTGTATTTACAAGATTGACTCTCTCATACAAGCTTCCTTCAAACATTATATTACATAAGGCTGACCTTTCTTGTAGACAAACTTCCGTTAAAAGAAAACAAGATTCTCTCTTTTTCTCATGCACTTTTTTGAATGGTCTCAACTCTAACCTTACTGGTACATTGGACAAAAATTCATTGGTGCTAATTTTATTGAATCTTCCTTTTGATCAAATGACTTCTATAGAAGGTTCGACTTCGCTCTTGCAGTGCTACAATAATAGAACAATGCTACTATGAAAAGATACATCATGAAAAAGAAGACACATTATCAACTAGCAGAGGCAGATCTACGTTGATGGTGAATCTCAGGGTATCTATTAATCTATGCATAATCTGAAAATGCACCAACTAATTACCCAAAGTAAAAAACAGCAGTTTCTGTGTTAAATATAGAAAATAAAATTATAATCCAGTAAACAAAGCTAACTGATAGGATCAAATACATATATGCCATCCAAATGGTTAATTATACCTCTATCTGGAAAATGCTCGGGGCATCGGATATCCATGCAACTGTCATGGTAAATTATATCCTCTTTTAAGTTTTGGAAATTTCAGGGATAATTTGAAATAAGTAGACCGAGTTATATGAAATGAAGAAACAACATAAGTTTCACTTAGCAAGACAAAATAATAATACCATTATCTTATGGCATTTTGGAATTGTTTTTATAATTCTAAAATCTCCTCTTTGGGAACATCGGGATTTCACATGTTCAGAAATCCTCATGGGCCACTCATTACTCTGGATCACAGATCTCAGATGCGCACTTCTGAAATTTTTATTGTCCTTTTCTTTTCTCTATAATGGTTTTTGTATGGATTATTCTTGCTTTTTATTTATAAGACTGACCTGTTTTATAATTATTCATGGTTTTATATAGGCTGGTTTATATTAAAGTTTTTAACCTTCAAGTTGTTTGGTGTTGACATTACAAAAGGTATGTTACACATCTTACCCATATTGGGCTTTAGAATGACACTTTTGTTGCATATTCATGGTTTAACAAAGGCTAGTTCATATTCGTAGTAATGTTTTTAACCTTTACATTGTTTGGCATCAGCGTTACACATGTTACGACACATCTCACCCATACTAAGTTGTAGAATGTGCCTCCCAGTGCAATATATCTCTTTCCTATAGATATAGATTGGAAGCAAATAGAAGTTAGATAGAACTGTCTCCCTACAAATGGAGATTGAAGCTTATAATAAAAGATATCATACTTGATTTCCATGGCACACTTTGCATAATTCAAGTTAAAATTTTGATTAGCATGACCAATATTTTTAGCATTATACAACTCTTCTAGTGGCTTAGTAAACTTACATCACATGTGAAAAGGCAATGAGATTTATTCCTATATTTCTTCTGAATCACAGTTTTAGCAAGTGAACACCTTAAATCATTTCTTCCAAGCTTTAGTGGTTACTTCTAATTTGATAATCACTATTGCATTTAACAGTAATTAGCTTAAATCTATCTCAACCCTGGATCTATCAAGCATCTAGAGAAAACAAGCACATCATATTGGAAAATATGCTTTTATATCATATAATAGCATTGTAACCCCCATCTCCATATTTCAAATGTTTTGATGGTTAATATGAACATGAAAAAGAGCAAACCCATCCCTATATTGCATTTCTACATCATTTGCTAGCTATACACATAATTATATGGTCCCTCTTGTTGAATTTTCTACAAGATGCATAATAGAATACAATTTTCTGCTAGATAATTACTTCCTAATGATTTACACACAGTATTCTTATGCCACCAGTATCATTGAGCAATTACGCTTTAGAAAATATCAAGAGTAAATGTAGCAGAAACAGTAAAGATCATAGAAAGTAAACCATGCACAATAGAAACAAAAATTTTTCACTTGGGAAACCCAACTTTGAGAGAAACCCAACAACTTTTCTTTAGGAAAGATTATTTTTCAACAAGGTTTACAAATTCAATTTGTCTAGAATTTGTGCCAATATCCAAGTCAAAATAACAGTCAAACCTAGTCAAACTCTAGCAAGTCAAAACTTTCACCGATGGGAGGAGACTTGGTATAAGAGGAATCACAATAATGAATATGAGAATGGAAGAATGAAGGGTGATTCCCAACACCTATTCACAAGAGAAACTCAATTATATGGCTTTCTTGCTCAATTATATGGAAAGCAAGCTGATAGGCACTCTTGGAAGGGCCAAGAGGATCCTTGAGGCTAGGGTTTGGGAATATGTCTTGTCAAGAAGGTTCCTATCCTTATGGAGAATTGGTCTTTATGTGATCTTTGTGGAATTAGAGTTGTAAAGTTGTGGGTACACATGGGAACTAAGTGGACCGATAATAAGGTCAAGGATGTGGAGTTGATCAACCAAGGAGGGGCTTGACCTAATTATGGAAGAGAAGATGCTCAAAGTACAAATTTTCTTTGGAGAATTGAATGCAATGATCCAAATACACTAGCCAAACGCAAACCTAGGGCAAGAAACGATCCTTGAGCTAGGGCTTGCTTTATTTCAAGATCCCACCGTCAAAATTTCTTGAAATTTGGAGGGCCTCTAGAGAAAACCCTAGCACAATTATGGACAAGAGATCGAACGTTTTTGATGGCTACAATAGGAGAAAAATGATGCCCTTGGTGACTTATGGAGGCTAGGCCTAGAAAAAGGAGAGGTAAGAGAAATATTCTTTAAAAGTGATCACCTATGGAAGGATTACTGTCTTATCCTTTGGGAGAGATGGAGTCAAAGAGAATTTATTGTTTGGAAAGGATTTACCCAATCAAGGAGACCTTCAAGCAACTTTGCATGGCATTAGGGCATGAGAGCAACTACTTAAAGTCTTTATACTTCGATATGCAATAATTGATGACTTATCAAGATGTATTCAATGACAATAATTTCTAGGAACATTCACGCATTCATACATGGTCCATGCAATGATGCAACGCTACAAAAGTTCAAAATTTCCACAATTTCACATAGAAAAGCAGTAAATTTTAGACTTATATAGTGAAAATCCCAACAACATTTCATGTGACAAAGTAAATAACAAGAATAAGCATGAAAAATATTACTTACATGTACAAATGAGTATATCCAATCATCAAATTATGTCAATAATGAAGCTCCAAGACCAAGAAGATAGAATCCATACATCAAAATTCATCCATGAAACCAAACTCGTCCTCCAAAGGGAATGCGGAATTCTCAAGTAGCTACTAAACCCAAATCCAAGTGATGATGAGAGAAATGAATCACCTCTCATCTATTTATACAATCTTTAATGAGTTCGATTTGCCTAATTGGCCTAATTAAGCCCCAAATAATAAAATAATGTGCAATACTAACATTCCTTGGTGACAAGTACACCAAAATAGCTCAACAACATAAGAGTAAGCCTCTCAAGAGGGCAAAATGATTAATATAATGAGTCGTTGGGCCATTGAGAAGGCCTAATGAAGTCCAAAGTGTCAAGCCCACGAGTCGGTGGTTGGTGTGCGACAGAGTGGGGCGACGCACCCTCGGTTAAACATGACAAGTTGGGCAGACAACGAGTCAGAGGGTGCGACAAGTCGGGAAGTGGGCAGGCGACTTGGTTGCGACGATGGGACAAGTTGGTGTTGCGACGGGCGGTCAGTTAAAGGCACCTGGGACACGAGTTGTGACAAGCCAATGAAGAGTCCAAAAACTGAAAGGATGTCAAATTGGCTAAGTGTGCGAACTTTGCGAAGGCGAGCTTCTACCGTGAGAAGTTGGGCATGTGGACCCGGTGGGGCAGTGACATGGGTGAGCTGACGTAAAATGGGGGCGTGGTTGGCTGAATTAGAAGGTCGACTTGGGCAGGCTAACCCATGATTAATCCGTGGAAAAGCATATAAGTAAACAGACGCCATGGAGGAGAAAGGCATCACTTCAAGTTCACAACAACAAGTGTGAGCTCAAGGAGAAGGGCGAGCTAAAGAGGTGGATGAATAGGCGAAGGCAAGGTGCAGGCAGCTCTTGACCGAAGCACCGAGCCGAGGACCAGGAATGTAGAGTTTCAGGCTTCGTTGGGCACGTATACCCGACAGGCGAACCGGGTTAGGCGTTATTGCACACAGTGGGCATGTCTGCTTGGCGGGCGACCCGAAAAGGGCGCTCTACACGACAGGGCAAGCTGGGCCGAAGGATGGGTCTGTGGAACGACTGCGGTTGAGGCTGCGGTCACAGCTGCAACTAGGTGAGCTGCGGATGGGTGAAGCACTGGATGTTGGGCGAGCTGCAAACGGGCACCGGGTAGGGCAACACGCTGAGAGCGAAGACTGAACAAGGCACTGAGTTGTGTAACCGGTTGTGCGATGAGCTGCGATAATCAGTGGTGCGACAGGTTTTTGCAACGAGTCAGTGCGGAGGACGACCCGGGTGGGCGCCTTTGCCCGACGAGTTGGGCGACCCGACTCGGCAGGGGTGGGTGCTTGCTAAACGGTGGTTCGAGCACCACTGAACGTGCAGGTTGAACTTTGGATTTTCATAGAAAATGTAAGAAGGAAGTTGGGGTTCTTCTTCAAAGACTGTACTTGTATATTTTATGAAAGATTATTATTAATTTATTATCATTGCGGGCAGGCTCATATTCAGGGAGTTGTCCCTCCCGTTAAAGATTGTATCCGTTGTTCATATGTTGTAAATGATAATGATGATGAAAGAAGATTAAATGAATGTTTCCGCTGTGTTATGAATGTTAATGCTTAGAAAGTGAAAAATAAATTAAGTAAAAGTGAAAAATGAACTAAGTATGGAATGTTAGGTGTAGTCCACACTTGAAAGTATTGTTGAAAATAAATTGGGTGGTGGTGCTGCACCTGCCTATGAGTGGTTGAAAGACTACTACCAAGATAGGGGCGTGACAGGTGGTGTCAGAGCTCCGGATTCTATGGGCTTTGAATTATAGGAAAGCTGAAGCACTTGCACTTTGTGACAAGTGATATCAAGGGTCTGATTCGGTCGAACAAGGTTACAGAAGTAGAGAGGTGTATCTCTACACTTCAGGCAAATAAACGACGGAGACTTTTGACCGATTTATGGTCTATACCAGACTATATAGAAAGCAGATGGCTGAAATGACAGAGGAACCTCAAGTGATAATAGGTGAATCTGGCGGGGATGACGGAGCTTCTTTCATGGATAGGGTGTTGGATTGAATGGAGATGCTAGCTTCTGATATGGCTTCGATGAAGGCTGAGAATGTTGAAATTCGAGATGGCTATTTGAAGGTGAAAGGGGAACTTGAAGACCTCAAGGTCTGATACGAATATACTGAGTGGTAGTGTATGCAAACAGAAAAGGAAGTCAAAGAGATCAACACTGCAAGGGAGCAAGGTTTGGCAAAAATCTCGGAATTGTAGAAAGATCTTGAAGATGCTCGAAATGAGATAGCGTTTTCAAAAAAGGCTGTTGGGCACAACTCAAGTAGAGGAGTGGCTCATGTGAAAGTCAAGGAACTAGATTCTTATGACGGGACGAGGAGTGCAAAAACTCTTGGTAACTTTCTATGGGACATGGAATAGTACTTGGAGCTTTTGGGGATGTCCGATGAGGAAACCGAAGTCAAAGTAGCTGCTCAGTTCTTGATGAAGGATGCTAAGATGTGGTGGTGAAGGAAGATTGACTAGATTGCCAGTGGCAATGCTGCGAAGATCACTTTGTGGGAAGAGCTGAAGAAGGCTTTGCAAACTCATTTTATTCCACAAGACAAAACATGGGATGCAAGGATGAAGATAAAGTATATAAAGCAAACAAGGAGTCTACAAGCTTATTAGCGAGAGTTCTCAGGTGCAGTTTTGGAACTTCCAGACATGGCAGGGAGGGACAAGGTATTCAATTTCATTATAGGATTGAAGCCTTGGGCACGCAATGAAGTGAAGAGGCAAAAGATAAAAATACTTGAAGAAGCATTTGCTTTTGTGGATCGCTTGGTAGAACACTATGATGAAGGAACCAAAGAGAAGAAGAAAAAGACTGACAAGACGAAAGAGAAGTCTACAAAGGAGGAGCCTTTGAGATTGTATGATAAGACAAAGACGAAGAAACTATTGAAGTGTTGGATATGTGAGGAACCACATATGGTGAAGAATTGTCCTTCAAGACCAAAAGTGGCTATGATAGCACAATCCAATCCGAAAAAGAAAGAGGAAACTTCTATTGGGGTCATGCAGATTCTAGGAGCTGCGGTGGCTACGGAGGCGGTCTCACGAAGAGATCCGGAAAGAAACAAGTTAGAATATGTTGAGATGAAAGCTGGGAGTAATGTTGTATTCACTATGGTGGATACTGGGGCAACTCACAACTTCATGAGCAAGGATACTATGAGAAGGATTGGACTGAAGTTTGTACCAATGCAGGCACAAATGAAGGTAGTGAATTCTCCTCTGGATTTCGTGATCGATGTAGTTGAGAGAGTGGATGTGACACTTGGTGAATGGATAGGGAAGGTTGATTTCACTTTGGCGCGAATAGATGACTACGAAGCTGTACCGAGCATGGAGTTTATGAATCAATTTGAAGCTATATTAGTTCCCCATATGAAGAAACTGCACATTTACGATGGACGAGAGGATGTACCTATTGGTGTATCGACTGTAGGAGTTACAAAGGCCAAGTGTAAACTGACAACGATGAATATGGAGGATGACAAGTGAAATGAAGAGGTCTATAAGTGGTCTTCTTTTGCAGAGACAAAGATTATGGAACAATCACAGGTGATCTGCACATTGTCTAATAGTATCTTGGATCTATCAAGGAGGCTAGGGGCAGTGGAGATGGATGAGGATGAGGATGAGGATGCTAGGCCGAATGTTCAGACAGAGGATTGGGAAGCACACTTGCAGAGATTAGAAGTGGAGGATCCTGATAGATGGATTGAGTTGATTGGTGAGGAAGCGCCTTCAAGCTCTACTTCCTCCTTATCTTCTTAGACTATCATGGAGATGAGGCTCATTGTTAGCTGCTCATAGCAGTGAGTCTCCAACATTTTGAGCAGGCATCTAGGGATGAGATGACACAAATTGACAGGTAGCATGCAATGGAAAGTCATGATGATGTAGGGGCATGAGTTCTTATGGAGGCGATGCACAATTGGATTAGCTACCCAACTAATCACCGACATGAGGGCTAACAACGCATGATTTCTTGCAAAGTTTGGCATATCTATGACATGAGGCAGGTTGAGAGGTGGACACATCTGGATTACCCAAACACACATTCGTGTGGTTTGATAGTCTTGGTGATGGTGATTACTGGGATGGAGAGTTGTCGAGGACAACAACCATTTAGAGTGGGCAAGTATGTCAAACCCACAACTCGGCGGTTGCTGTGCGACGGAGTTGGGTGACGCACCCTCGGTTAAATGCGATGAGCCAAGCGAACGACGAGTCGGCAAGTGAGCGAGTTGGTTGCGACGATGGGACGAGTTGGTGTTGCGATGAGCGGGCGGTTGGTTAAAGGCACCCGAGACACGAGTTGCGATGAGCCAATATTGAGTCGAAAAACTGAAAGGACGAAAAATTGGCTAAGTGTGCAAACTTTGCGAAGGAGAGCTTGTACCATGCGAAGTTAGGCATGTGGACCCGACAGGATGGCGACATGGGCGAGCCGACGTATTGTGGGGGTGCGGTTGGTTGAATTGGAAGGTTGGCCTAGGCAGGCCGACCCATGATTAATTCGTGGAAAAGCATATAAGTAAGCAGACGCCATGGAGGAAAAAGGCATCACTTCATGTTCACAACAACAAGTGCGAGCTCAAGGAGAAGGGCGAGCCAAAGAGGGGGATGAATAGGTGAAGGCAAGGTGCACAACAGGGCGAGCTGGGCTGAACGACGGGTCTGCAGAACGACTACAGTGGAGTTTTGCGGTGCGACTGCAGTTGTGGTTGCGGTCATGGCTTCGACTGGGCGAGTTGTAGATGGGTGAAGTGTCGAACGTTGGGCGCGCTGTGGACAAGCATCGGGTAGGGCGACACACCGAGAGCGAAGAATGAACGAGTCACTTGGCTATGTAACCGGTGGTGCGACAGGTTTGTGCGACAAGTCAATGCGAAAGGCGACCTGGGTGGGTGCCTTTGCCCAATGATTTGGGCAACTAGACCCAACAGGGGTGGGCGCTTGCTGAACAGTGGTTCGAGCACGACTGAATGTGCAGGTTGAACTTTGGATTTTGACAGAAATTGTAAGAAGGAAGTTGGGGTTCCTCTTCAAAGACTGTACTTGTATATATTAGGAAAGATTATTATTATCATTGTGGGCAGACTCATATTTAGGGAGTTGCCCCTCCCGTTAAAGATTGTATCTGCTGTGCATATGTTGTAAATGATAATGATGATGAAAGAAGATTAAATGAATGTTTCCGCTGTGTTATGAATGTTAATGTTTAGAAAGTGAAAAATAAACTAAATATGGAATGCTAGGTGTAGTCCACACTTGAAAGTATTGTTGAAAAGAAATCAGGTGGTGGTGCCACACCTGCCAATGAGCGGTTGAAAGACTTCCACCAAGATCGGGGCATGACACAAACTGTGCCATGATGTGAGAATGGACTCCAAACATAGTGGACAAGGGGGTGGCCCCTTATTTCCCAAGCAAATCCCTTTGGTGCTGTGCATATGTTGTAAATGATAATGATGATGAAAGAAGATTAAATGAATGTTTTCGCTGTGTTATGAATGTTAATGTTTAGAAAGTGAAAAATAAACTAAATATGGAATGCTAGGCGTAGTCCACACTTGAAAGTATTGTTGAAAAGAAATCAGGTGGTGGTGCCACACCTGCCAATGAGCGGTTGAAAGACTACCACCAAGATCGGGGCATGACACAAACTGTGCCATGATGTGAGAATGGACTCCAAACATAGTGGACAAGGGGTTGGCCCCTTATTTCCCAAGCAAATCCCTTTGGTGCTCCCCAAGTGGGTGAGGGGGCACAAGGACATCCTCATGGGTCTCCAAGTGGATCGAAATGCCTATAAACCATTTGTAAGGGCCAAGATGATGACATAAGCCCTCCCTTTGTCTCCTACAATGAGACACATCCTCATTTGGACCCTGGAACATCTACCAAGTATATGGTGCAAGTGTGGAGCCGATTGGGGATGGTGAGCCAAGTGCATTGCCCACTAGTGGTTTGGGACTATCATGGGTTCTTTAATGTGGAGGGGGTTCATCTACGACCAATAGGAACTAGGGTGATGGCCATAAATAAGGGGTCAAGCTCATGTTTTGCTTTTGCCCATTTACTGTTGAGAGTGGCCAAATTATGCTTTTCTTTTCTTTTTAGCTGCATCAACCTCTGGGGCATCGTCCCAGGGCTGACCCAAGGTGTGGACAAGTGGAGGGGGAGGCTAACCCTATGTGGACCTAGTGGACACACGTGGACCAGGGTGGGAAGAGATGAATGGGGCTAAAATGAGTGGAAGGGAGTGATGTATATGGTGCCGGGAAGCGAGACCGTGCAACCAAAATTGGGATTTGCATGTAGTGCGAAGCCTAAAGCTAATGGACAATAAAGGAGATCCCACGAGACTAGAATACAAGGATAACCAGGAAATCGTGCAGTGGAGACAAGAGTACAGACCTAGCCCACTCCTTCTGTCAAATCCCCCCACCAATCCATGCCCAAAAGTGCCCATGACAAGTAAAAAAAATTACTCAACTATACCAATGAAAAGTCATACCTTTGGGGTTGGGAGGCCCACCTTCAAACATGCAATCATAACAAGTGGGTAAGGAACCACATGGATGGCTCAAGTAGCAGAGATAATGGCAGATCAAGCTATCTAGTGGCTGTAAGGGGTTGCTAGCTGTCGGTTGAGAACCATCTAGGAGAAAAAAATTATCCTATACATACTACCCATAGGTGGTGGGTAACATGTAGTTGCAACTGGGACATAAGCTCTCGAAACAGTGTTTAAAGCTGCTCGAACGGGAGGTCATGAGAATACTTGCAATCTCTTGGTACCGCAGACCTATTCCCTACACATATCAAAGACCAAGCACACAAGGCAACATGTTTTTGTGGTGTCTTGTGATCACCCATACTTAGTATTAGGCCATAAAATCAATAACAAAATAAAATCATTTTTCCATGCAAATTTAATCTAAATGTAGCTAATCTATTACGATAATATCATATTATGTTAGTTCTAATGAGAAAATCAACATGCAATGCATCCTACCCTAACATACATATTGTTGAAAAGTGTAAGTAGGTTTGGTCTTCATAATGACATGTAATTGTGATTTTATGTAAGAGATGTAAAGAAGAAAAATAAAATTATTGTAATGCTTGCATCATGGGTTTCATAAGCAAGAGATTTTATTTTTAGTTGAAGCTCCCATTGTGAGCCCTTATGGATATTGTCATCTAGTCATAAAAGAGTCATTGTCATGTAATGAAGGCATGCTACACATTGTACATAGTCATCTAGTCATAAAAGAGTCATTGACATGTAATGAAGGCATGTTACACATTGTAAAGAGTCATACTTGTCTTTGTAAGTAACCCTCCAAGGCCTTGTCACTAGTCCTTAGTCAAGTCATACTACAACAAAGAGATTAATCTAGAAGATGAAGTCGGCCTTTTTCCAAGGGATCATGTCGGCCTAATGGGCATGGACAAACAAATATATATACCCATACTCAACATCATTAGGAGACAAGCAATTGGGTGAACCAAGTCTAAGAAGAAGTGCGAGAAACATACTAAGAAAGAGCTTCTAGATCAGCAAAGGAGGAAGAGAAGATAACGAAGGAGAGGGCCATCTTTGAAGGACTGTTTTTGGGTTAAGTCTACCCTCACAGGTGCGAGAATTGCAAGTCCGAAGAAATCAAGGGAAGATCGAAGATAGCAGTCACATAAAGGTGACCTTGTTTGGATGAAGAACCTCGCTATAGAAAGCCAAGTAAGAGAGGAACGAATCTCCTTCAAGGAAGAGACTATTCAAGTGGAAAAATCTGATCTAGGGTTTCTGTTGTCAGGAAAGGAGTTGCAAAACTACAAGGAGAGGCCGAAATTTTGAAGGTAGCCAAGAAAAGGAAGAGGAAGTGAAGCATTCAAAAAGAGGGCTAGTGACTTGGTCTTAGGAGGACTCTAGTGTCAAGGGTCTTTTTCATGGTCTTGGTATTTATCAATTGAAGATCTATAAGAAGAATTTCGTTTGTGCTTTCCCCTCAAGGAGTGAGAGGTTTTGGCCCTCGCTGACAAGCCTATACACTGTGTCCCTTGTCTCTTTATTGTTCATGATTTGGTAATTGTCTTGATGAAAAGAACATAATAATAACTACAAGAAAGAGAAGATCATAATCAAGAAGCAAAAAGTGTATCACAATAAATTATCATCAGTAGAGAAATCACCTAACTATTGATGCCCTAGATTTCTCAACATCGTATCAGAGCTAAGGTGCTAAAATCAAGGAGGGGCATCTAATCAAGGAGACACACAAGGACTGAGTTTTCGAGAAAGGGATCAAAGTGGGACAAAGACTATCAAAGCGAAAGTTCAAGATCCAAATCATACCAAAACCCTAGATCAAAGAAATCTACTTCAGCAAGAGTCTTGGAATCATCATCAAGGAAGAAGCAGAGAAAAAGTCGGAACCCTAGAAGCACTTCTAATCTTCACTTATTCACCATCAAAGAAGTTGAAGTATCTTGAATGATAGAAGGCTAAAGGCATTGTCATCATCTTCTAAAGGTTCCAAGGTAGACTCCCCCTTATTGTGTTGGAAAATCAGAAAGGCAGAAAAGATTTTCTTCATCTTGATAATTCTTGTGATGTTTCTTATTATTACGATTCTTTATATCTTCTTTCTTTAGTTCATCAAGCAATTACTAAAAGCAACAACACAACACAATGGACACAAGATGTAGGCACATGCCAGGGAAAAACCCCCCTCGACGGGAAAACCCAGTCAAAGTAATTCTTCCTTTCAATAGTATTCTTTGAGGCTCTTCACCCTAGACCAAGACCAAACCTTCCCTCCACACCAAGTCAGCCTCCAGAAGTTTGACCGCTTCCCAACAACTTTGACTATGCAGCAACTAACAGCTTTCGACAACAGTCCAACTTGGAAGACTTCGATCTCCCAATCTAGAGCACGAAACAAAGAGAGACCACCACCAAAATTTTGATTTTTCTTGTCTCCTTAGACTCACCCAAACTCTCATTCACTTCAGCTTCCCAGCAACAAACATTCCCAGCAACAAGAGAACTTCGCACTTCTGCTCAACAACAAGAGATTTTCGCACTTCTGCCCAGTACAAAGAATTCAAACTTGATGAGAAGTGATGCTCCAAATGAATTCCATGTCCTTCCTTTTATAGGATTCTTGTGGGGTCGAATAGCATCTTAGGCCGACTTGATCTTCTCTTAGGCCAACATGGTGTGGAGGTTCCATAATTCATATTTGACTCAATACTAAACCTTTTTACATGATTCAAAAGCCCAAGAAGGGTCTCTTTAAATATACAATAATTCTATAGACTCATAATAAATCCTAGAAGTCCTCAATGGGGACTTTGACCTAAAACAAGGTGACTCAAGCATAAAACCCATGATTTAATAAGTCACAATAATAATAACAATAACTCTTTTCTTTACTCTTTTGACAAGTACATTACATAATGACTCAAGTACATTAATGAAGACTGAACATAGTTACATTTTCCAACACTCCCTCTTAACTAGGGAGGTATTCATAATGTGCAAATACAATGGAAGATCTCAAATTATATGAACCATGAAGAACTTTAGGTACCGCAATGCCATGGACTAGATTCATGACCAAGGAAATCTATCCAAATAGCCACTCAATAGTTTAGGCACCACAATGCAAAGGACTAGATTCCTGAACAAGGTAATCTATCCAGGTGGGCCTAAGATGGACTCAAGCTTTCAACCCCTTTAGGTACCCTTAGGCTTACTTGCTAACCATCAACCCAAAAATCCAGGTGTTTATCCAAAACAAAGCTCAATAGCCACACCATCTTTCAAATTTCGAGACTCAGACATCAACACAAAGTGTTAGCCAGATGTCTTCCCAGGCAATGCTTCACTCACAAAGCCTCAACACACCTTGATCCAACAGATCAAGAATGACCAATCTCTCCCAATCAACCTGATTGGTTACCAACTTGTTATCAAATCCTTTGAGAGATTCACCTATACAAACACAACCCCAATCAACAATATACTTTCATGTGTATATAATCAAATATAAACCTCTAGGGTCTTACAGATAACTAGATGTTGCTTCTCATCTTTCCGTAGTAGGACTATCAATTGAATCTTAGACAGAAGATTCCTCAATCACATGTTTTACTTCCTACTTCACATGCAACAACATATCCTCCGAAATTCATTGTTCGTTTAATACCAAGCTATGCCCCCCTTCTCAACTAGTAAACACCTCTTTATCTGGACACCCTCTTAATCTTAAGGAGATCTCTTCTATTCATGCTTCCTCCAGGGGATCAACTTCTTCTTTTCGACATTAGATAATCTTTCGTGGCTTCCAACCATTTCATCAGAGTTATCATCATCCCCAGCATGCTCATAACATCTTCACTAAGTTGAAGAATGTGTACCTACACAACTTAAGTACCACCAAATCTGTAGAAGCATGATGTTAGCCATATTAGAATCACAGAAGCATTTCAAATTTATTCATAACAAATACCCAAACTCAATTACAAACAAGAGACATATACTCTTCAACATCTTGCTAGGGACTTTGGTATACACCCTAGACTATTTCATAACGACATTCATTCCATCTAGGGTTTCAATATGTCTTCCAAAGCTATGACATACCTTACTACAACATATAGCAAACACTAGAAACCATTCACACAAATATAGATCTTCAAAGTATCTAACAACCTTTCAAAACATATATGTTAGACTTCTCACTAGGGATCCATACAAATCCTAGAATTCATACAAACAAATCCATCAAAGTCAATCACAACTTAGTCATTAACTTGACCAACTTCCACTAGGGTTAGTTCTAACCCCTAGATTTTCAATCAACTATCAAACAGTCACTAACATGACCAACTACTACTAGGGTTAGTTGCCAACCTTAGATTTCCGAGCAATCATTAGACTCAACCAAAAATTCAAATTTCAACAATATCTTCATAAATCTCAAATCATATAGTCAACATTCATCAAAGATTTCTACTTCAACTAAGGTTCAGCTTCAAAACCATAGAATTCCATTTTTCACACATTCAACAAACTTATACTAATCTCAAATTATCATATTCCAAAGATTTTACTTTGACTAAGGTTTAATTTCAAAACCTTAGAATTTCATTTTCACAATCTCAACAATCATTACATACATAGATATCAGATTGTTACATTTCACGCTAGATAATGTCACTACTAGGATTTAACTGCAAAACCCTAGATTTTTATTTTCAACAATCATCTAATAGATTTTAGATTGTTATATCACACACACTAGACAATTTTAACTTCACTAGGGTTTAGCTATAACACCCTACATTTTTAGACATCATGATCCTAGAATCTTAGACAAGAACTTCCATTAAATCCTAAAACTCATGACCATCAATGATTAGGTCAAGACACATATCTAGGAATTCATAACCATGCATAAGCATATCATATGTCCAACAACATTAATACATCTTGACCTAGACCAACCTAGGATATCAACCAAAAGGACATTTCTATATATGCCTAGATTTCATCATCATGCAAATATATTTCATATCATGTGTTGGTGAAACCCAACTTCATAACAACATCAAATAAGAGTTAGACACACACTCATTTTGATTACACTAGGGTTTGATCAGATAAACACACATATACCAAAGAAAACATTTTAAGACAATGTAAGGGTCTTGCTCATACATTCCACCAAACCCAATGAGTTAGGGTTCCAGTGTAGAATCAAACATTCCACCAAATCCTAATGAGTCAGGGTTCCAATGTAGAATCAGGCATTCCACCAAATCCTAATGAGCTAGGGTTCCAATGTAGAAACATAGTGAACCCAACATTACCAAAACTTCAAAGGTTCGGGATTTTAGACCTCATCATTCAACCCTAACAAGTTAGGATTTCCATATCACAACAAAATCCCAAACAAGACATCATCAATAAAACTTCAACTAGCATTTCACAATCACCCTAAGCAACTTTAGGATTTCAAACATTCACATTAGCATACCTTTCGCTTAGGTTTTTCCAAAACCTGTCTAGGGTTCTACATAGTCTATCAAGAATATCAGTGGGGTGGGTAGATTTATCAAGAGATGAATCACCCAAACAAGAATCACTAAGATTCAATACAACTAGTCTTAACTAAGTAATAGATCATAAAATGAATAATCCTTTCAATCAATGTATTCAAAGCATAACTTTGTTTCTTGAAAAACCTTGTCTTGAGAGATCCTCCTTGCAAATGTTTTCTCTAACCAAGACAATAGAGGGAGAAAGTTGATTAGTATTTAATATAATCAAAACTGAATGAGTACATAAACCCAAAACTGAAAAGACATGAGAAACTTAACTTTGAGAGTTGTTGGGAGCTCCCTCCAAAGATTGAGGGAAACCTACAAACTTAAAGCAATACAAAAATGTCTTTTCCAACGATATGTTAAAAACCTATAAATTCTAAAACATATAAAACAAGTAATGTAAAGCAAATGACTTAATACTGTAAGTCCCTAATGTCGGATTCTTCAGGCTTGACTTTCTTTGAGTCTCTTTCTTCAGCAAAGTTGGCTTGATCTCTTCCTCTCTTTTTATTCCTTGGATTCTCGGGACAATCACTCTTGTAGTGACCTTTTTTATGACAATTATAGCACTCTATCTTAGACATGTCAACTTTCTTCCTTGGTCCCTTCGATCTCTTTCCTTTATGATAAGCAACATAAGCATTTGATACTCCTTCAGGCAACCATTGAGATCCTAATTCTTCTTGACTTGATGCGGTTCATAATTCTTCAAAGGTGGGAGCTGCCTTCCAACTGTTGAGACCTGAAGCAAATGCACCCCAAGAGGGTGGCAATCCTAATATAGCAGTGATCGCCAATTCTTTCTCTGGAACAATCTCATTGATGGCCAAAAGATCATCCCCGAGTCTAGCTATCTTCACAACAAAGGTTGTCGCAGTATCTTCTTTAGTAATTTTCATATTCCTCGACGCATTCTTCAAACTTGCTACATGACCAATGTTCTTAATAGTGAACAGCGTTGACGAGGCTTCATACATTTCCTGAGCATGATTGATGTTAGTTATGAATGGGACAAGATTGTGTTTTATCCCTTCTACCATCAGAGTCATAGCCACCAATTCCAAATCCCTGAATTTTGCTTTGTCAGCATCACTGGCTTCTTCTATTAGTTTCTCTACGTTTCCTTTTACCAAATCTAGCACCTTGTTTTTCTCTAGGATTAGGTCAATCCTCTTCTTCTAGGATCTGAAGTTAGATGCTCCTTCAAGCTTGTTCTCACCCTTGATAGAGTTAGACATCTTCCATGAATATGATAGACTCCTTCCTTGAGATAGTGCCTATGAATGGATCTGCCTTTTTCTTCTTCACTGAAGCTCTGATACCATGTTGGAAAATCAGAAAGGCATAAAATATTTTTTTCCTCTTGATAATTACTTGTGATGATTCTTATTATTATGATTCTTTATATCTTCTTTCTTTAGTTCATCAAGCAATTACCAAAATGTAGCAGCACTTAAAACAATGGACACGAGATGTACACACATGCCAGGGAAAAACCCCCCTCGAGGGGAAAACCCAGTCAAAGTAATTCTTCCTTTCAATAGTATTCTTTGAAACTCTTCACCCTAGACCAAGACCAGACCTTCCCTCCACACCAAGTCAGCCTTCAGAAGTCTAACCTCTTCCCAACAACTTCGACTATGCAGCAACTTGCAACAACTAACAGCTTCCGGCAATATTCTAGCTTGGAAGGCTTCGATCTCCCAATCCAGAGCATGAAATAGAGAGATACCACCACCAAAATTTCAATTTTTCTTGTATCCTTAGACTCACCCAAACTCGCATTCACTTTGGTTTCCTGGCAACAGACTCTCCCAACAACAAACTTTCCCAGCAACAAGAGAACTTCACACTTCTGCCCAACAAAAAGAGATTTTTGCACTTTTGCCCAGTAGAGAGAATTTGAACTTGATGAGAAGTGATGCTCCAAATGAATTCGATGTCCTTCCTTTTATAGGATTCTTGTGGGGTCGAATAGGGCCTTAGGCCGGCTTGATCGCCCCTTAGGCCAACATGGTGTGGAGGTTCCATAATTCATTTTTGACTGAATACTAAACCTTTTTACATGATTCAAAAGCCTAAGGGTCTCCTTAAATGTACAATAATTCTATAGACAAAATAAATCCTAGAAGTCCTCAATGGGGAATTTGACTTAAAACATGGTGACTCAAGCATGAAACCCATGCTTTAATAAGTCACAATAATAATAATAAAAATTATTTTCTTTATTCTTTTGACAAATACATTACATAATGACTCAAGTACATTAATGAAGACTGAACATAGTTACATTTTCCAACATATTGAAGCAAGGATCTCCTTATCCTTAAAAAGAAGACCATCCGAGAAGCATTAAGATATCTTAATCAATCATCATCATCAAAGGGATCAAGTTGAAGATTCTATCTTCATTTAACAAGTAAGTTCCTTTTTCCTATAATCTAATCTAGTAAAATGACTTCATCTTTCAAGGAAAACTATAAGCTGGTTGGGACATCGAACTTCCTTACATGGAAAAGAAGGATAGACATAGTCTTCGAAGTAAATGAAGTTAATGATCATGTCCATGGAAAGGTATCCAAACCCTTTGAAGATCAAGCACTATCTGAATACATGGAAAGAGATCTAAGGGCTCAAAATATTCTTAAGGAATCTATCAAAGATCCCTTCATTCCCTATATAGCCAAGCTGGGGACAACAAAAGAGATATATGATGAGTTGGTAGAACTATTCTCTGAAAGTGCAATAAGAAAGATCATATCACTTAGATTTGATCTATATAAATTGAAGGTATCAAAGGATGAAGGGATATCTTCATGTCTCTCAAAAGCATCTCAAATAAAAACTCAATTGTAAGATCTAGGAGAGATGATATTTGATAAAGAAATGATCTCCATTATTCTAAATGCATTGACTGTTGAACAAGGTAACCTCGTATCTAAAAAGGAAGAGGAAGTTATCCCATTCAGCAACTTGTGGTCTCTATGCAAGACAAAAGAAAATAGGTTGAAGGGAGAAAGTGATAAAGGATCAAATGAAAGGGGTCAAACAATGACAAAAAGAAAATGAAAGTTTGGTAAATTTGGTCCTCAGAAGAAAAAGAAAAAGAAGAACAAGGCTAAGGTTTAGTGTTATAGATGTCAAGAATATGGACACTATAGAAGAGTTTGTTCTAAAAGGGACATTAACAAGAGAAACAAAGAAGAAGCCCATATTACTGAATAAGTGGAAGAACCTAAAACAAAGAAGCCTAAGAAGGAGGAAGTAAGAGATCTCCACTATGACTGAGATAATCTCCTTCTCGAAAAGGTACTCTTCTGTGGTGTAAATTATAGATAGAAAGCTTTCTAAATAAGATAGGATGCATCATATTAGAGAATGGCATCATTAGAAGTAAGAGCTCATAACATAGGTAACATGAAAGATGTCAGGGACAAAATCTACAACTTTGTAGGATATAGCTCTTGGAAATCTCATTAAAAGTTCAAAAGATACTTATGGAAAAAGGAAGAAGTCATCTAGGACAAGGCTCATCATACATTAGTCAATAAGAAAACATTTGCAGGATAGGATATGCAAGATCCTCTAGATTCTCTAATGGAATCTTCATTGAAAGGTTCACTGATCATGAGGAGAAGCAAGTGTTTCATCAAGAATTCCAATCTTGTGGAATTCATGGGATGGTGGTATACAAGAGAGAAGCAGATCAAAGGAACTACTTCATACAAAAGAAATTGTTGCAGGAAGTCTAGATGACCCAAAGGAGAGATGAGGTGTGTATGCTTACATGTGATATGGTTGCAGGATACATGGATCAATCTTCTATCTTGAGAAGCATAATCAAAGAAAGAATCTCCTCCCTAAAAGGAGATGCATGAATGCATGGGTCACATATTTTCTAGATGAAATCAACATAATATGTCCTCATATGGAGTATGAGGTGATTGACTACAATTAAGGAACTCTAATTGGAAGTTCTTGGGAATGAAATATGTGAAGAAAGAAAAGAAGAGGTCGTGGAATATGCAACAATGAAAAAGGAAGTCAACATCCGAAAGACCAAGAAATTTTGACTATGATATCTCCCAGAAAGATATGAAGACTATTATGAAAGTCTAGAAAAGATGGAGACCCTTGACAATACATGTCTTTAGGAGATGTGTCAATATGTATGTTGGATGTTGATGCCTACAGAAAGATGTCATGATGAAAGTCCATCACAAAGGTAATTATAATTGAACTGTTCTTTTCTTATTTGTGAACTAGTATCTGAATGGGCTTATGCAAGGTTGCCAAAGGGAAGAACTGCGGATGTCTTCCAAGAGAACCATGTAGAAGGATGTAAGATCCTCCTGAAGAGGAAAGCATGATCAAGGCATCATAACATGAACCAAGGCTAGATGTACACTAATGGATCACTTTCTGATGAAAGGAATGATGACATGACTGGCTCATAAATGAAAGTGATGGATGGTCTTTGCCCTATGAAGAAGTCCCAAAGGATGGAGACTCCATGACAAATAAATTCATGACATCGAAGGAAAGAGTCCTTCAAGCAGTTGGTTGTCCCATCATCTCCACCTGAAGAGCTATTGTAGGTCCCTAATTAAGAGGAAACCTAGAAACAAGTTTCTTACTTGGAAGAAACTTGGAAATTCCTAAGCCAAGAGGGAGCTTAGCTACATTCCTTTCGTACAAATGAGTACATTCCTTTATTGGAATAGATATGTCCTCTCTAACTGAGAGGGAGAGATAGACACATCATTCTGGTCTTCAATTGGGAAGAAAGAATGGAGGATTGGGTAATCATTTGACATCCGATGCTCTTTGAGGATGAGATAGGGCATCCAAGATAAGAGTAGTCGTAGAGGACCGATATTCTTTGAGGATTGGGGAATCCAAGATAAGAATAGTCCTTATGGAACACACCCTGAGAACCCAGGTGGGGTATGTTAAGGAAAAGATAATGATGAGAGAGTCTATAAATCATTGGTCTCACCAGCATTGACCTCAAATCTTATGGAGAGATAGAGTTGTTAGTCAATGCCTTGCTATGTAACAATGATGGTTGATATGATGCCATACAAATGGGTTACCAATCCGATTCTTCTTATGAGAAATTCTTCAGATTGAGAATGACCAAGTACCATTATGAATACCTCCCTAGTTAAGAGGGAGTGTTGAAAAGTATAACTAGGTTTGGTTTTCATAATGACATGTAATTGTGATTTTATGTAAGAGATGTAAAGAAGAAAAATAAAATTATTGTAATGCTTGTACCATGGGTTTCATGAGCAAGAGATTTTATTTTTAGTTGAGGCTCCCATTGTGAGCCCTTAGGAATATTGTCATCGAGTCATTAAAGAGTCATTGTCATGTAATGAAGGCATGTTGCACATTGTAAAGAGTCATACTTGTCTTTGTAAGTACCCCTCCAAGACCTTGTCACTAGCCTTCACTCAAGTCGGCCTACAACGAAGAGATTAATCTAGAAGATGAAGTTGACCTTTCTCTAAGGGATCATGTCGGCCTAATGGACATGGACAAACAAGTATATAAACCCATACTCGGCATCATTTGGAGACAAGAAATTCGATGAAGCAAGTCTAAGAAGTATGAGAAACATGCTACTAAAGAGCTTCTAGATCAGCGAAGGAGAGGGCCATCTTTGAAGGACTATTTTTGGGCTAAGTCTACCCTCACAAGTGCGAGAATTGTAGGTCGGAAGCAGTCAAGGGAAGATCGAAGATAGCAGTCACATAAAGGTGACCTTGTTTGGGTGAAGAACCTTGGTGTAGGAAGCCAAGTAAGAGAGGAACGGATCTCCTTCAAGGAAGAGACTATTCAAGTGGCAAAATCTAATCTAGGGTTTCTGCTGTCAAGAAAGGAGTTGCAAAACTACAAGGAGAGGCCGAAATTCTGAAGGTAACCGAGAAAAGGAAGAGGAATAGCAACGTTCAAAAGGAAGCTAGTGACTTGGTCTTGGGAGAACTCTAGTGTCAAGGTCTTTGTCATGGTCTTGGTATTCGTCAATTGAAGATCTATAAAAGTATTTTGTTTGGGTTGTCCTCTCAAGGAATGAGAGGTTTTGGACCTAGATGACAAGCCTATATACTATGTCTCTTGTCTCTTTATTGTTCATGATTCGGTAATTTTCTTGATGAAAAGAACACAATAATAACTACAAGAAAGAGAAGATCATAATCAAGAAGCAAGAAGTCTATCACAAGCAATTATCATAAGTAGAGAAATCACCTAACTATTGATGCCCTATATTTCTCAACACATATAATACAATGTTAAGTGCTCTCAGGGTAGTACTCTTTTAGGAGTTAGCCATTCACGGGAAGAGGAATGGACTCCCCGTTAGGAGTTTGTAAACGGTAAGAGTTTACACCTTCTAGATCAAATATCTTGAATGGGCCTACCCATAGGTTGTTCCATTTCTTATGCATGCTAGGCTTCTTCCTTCTCTTATCCCAAAAAAGCACAAGATCATCGAGTCTAAAGGCTTTGTTTCAAACGTGTTTATCAAAAGACGCTTTCATTTTATTGTGATTGTGGCCAAGCTGATCAAGGGCTTTTCTTCTATTTTCATCAGCCTCAACAATTTGGTCAATACAAGCTTGTATGACATCTTGTTGGTCCGGGAAAGCTTTTAAGCATTCAATGGTGGCAATTGGAGTTGGATAGACAATTTGGCCTTAGACTCGTAGACTAATTGAAATGGGCTAAATCTGGTTGATGCCTTCACAGTTGTTCAGTCAGCCCAAAGGGAATACTTAATCTTGTTATCCCAATTCCTTTTATGGTCCCCAATAGTTCGCTTGATTATCTTTATGAGGTTCTTATTACTTGACTCAACTTGGCCATTTCCTTGAGTATAATAGTTAGACGAATGCAACAATATTATACCATATTTATTACATAGGGATGTTAAAGCCATGGAATCAAATGCCTTAGCATTGTCAGTAACAACCTTGGCAGGAACACTAAACTTGGTAATAATTTTGTCCTCAAGGAAGTCCATAACTACTTGGTTAGTTGCTTTCTTAGTCGGTATGGCCCTAACCCATTTTGTGAAATAGTTAGTAGCTATGAGAATCCACCTGTACCCATGGTTTGAGTTATCATTGAATTCACCAATGAAATCCAAGCCCCATTGTTAGAAGGGCGCATCCACAACAACATTTCTTAAAGGCATTGCAGTGAGTTGTTGATTTCTAGCAAACAATTGACATGGTTGGCATCTTTTCACAAAGTTCGATGTATCAACAAAGATGGTAGGCCAATAGTAGCAAACCCTTAGGATCTTGTGAGTAGTGGTTCTAGCGGCGTAGTGTCCTCCATAAAACCCAGCATGAAATTCTCTCATTAGTTTTCAAATTCTTCCCTACTAACACATCGAAGGATTAATCCATTAGGACTCATCCAACCAAGGCCATCTTGGGTCAAGCAGAACTTGGATGCCTTCAATCTCAAGGCTCTTCTTTTGTGATCAGTTAAGTGAGGAGGGGTCGACAGGTTGCGTAAATAGTAAATGATGTCCTTATATGAATCGTCTCCTTCAAGTTCAACAGAAGTAGCACACAACTTCTCTTTTTCCCCTTATTTAATGGCTTCGTTATTGTTTTTAGTCAACATCTTAGCCAAGCCTTGACCTTTGACAATTTTCTTGGGATGGATATCAAGGTCGTATTCTTGGATTTTGGATACCCACTTCGCTCTAGATCCAAGGCAATCAGTTTGTGATAACACATCTCTTATGACGAGGTAGGGGAAATGCATATATCTTGTTGTATCCCACATATGCTCTAAAGTACTTGAGAGACTTAATAAGGGCATAAGCTTGTTTTTTAGTGATTGTGTATCTTGTCTCAACATCTTGAAGTGGTTTACTCGTGAACGGTATGGGTCTCTGTCTCCATCATTCTTTTGCATTAGTATGCCAGCAATAGTACCTTTAGAGGCAAATGAATAAATGATGAAATCCTTGGTATAATCAAGGTTAGCAAGGCCAAGAGTAGAGGCGATTCTTTCTTTGATTTCTTCAAAAGCACTATTCTTCGTATGGTCCCATATGTAAGGAGTGACTTTCTATAATAGGACGTTCATGGGTTTTATAATCTCCACAAAATTTGGTATGAATCTTCTTACAAAATTGCTTCTACCAAAGAAAGACCTTAGGGCACTTTGGTTCTTTGGGGGGAGGAATATCTTTGATTACCTAGATTCTTTCAAGGTCGATGTTGATACCACATCCACAAGCAATTTACCTTTGATAACACCAAAGACAAACTTCTTGGGATTGAGGGATATGTTGTATTATCTACATTTCTCGAATACTTTCCTCAAGTGTTTACAGTGGTCTTCTCTTTATTTCAAAGCAATGGTCAAATCATCTTGGTATATTTCCATGATCTTCTCAATGAGGCCCTTGAAAGCGAAATCCATGGCCCTTTAAAAATTGGACCCGATATTGAGTAGACCAAAGGGCATCATGAGATACATGTAAGTGCTCCATGGTGTGATGAAGGTGGTTTTCAAATGATTTTCCTTTTTCACAATGACTTGACTGTATCCAGAAAACCCATCCAAAAATGACAACATCTGTGACCTGGTTATTCTTTGCAATAGATTCTCCATGTTGGGCAACAAGTAATTATCCTTCAGGCACACTTGGTTAAGATCCCTAAAATCAATGCACATCCTAATGTTGTCAGTCTTCTTGCGATTGATCACGAGGTTGGAAATCCAAGATGAGTGCCATATGGGAGCAATGACTCCATTATCAACCATTTTCTAGAGTTCTTCTTTGACCAAGGGGGCAAGCTTGGGATTCATTCACCTTAACTTTTGCCAAACAGGCTTTGCTCCTTCCTTGAGAGGGATGGTGTGTTGTATAATCTCAAGGTTGTAGGCTTTTAGATCATCGTTAAGTGTTAAATTTGGACAACTAGGTCCAAATTCCATGTTCTGATGCTCAGATTAAGAGGCTAATATTTTTGTTGGATTCCTCTTTCTGAGAGGTGTAAAATCCATATAAAAATAGTCTTAATCCGATGAGCAGAACTTATATTTTGAATTTATTATTCTTAATAAATTATATGTGCAAGGTCAGCCAATTTTGTAATGTAGGCTCACATGCCCAACAGATGTGTCACACACCCCCATTGATGGATATATATACAGGAAAAGTTGGAGAGAATTTTCATCACAAATCAACTCACATCTTCCTCTCTCATCTTAGAGAGTACGAGCTACCTGGAGGACAAATTTCAGCCACACGTGGGAAGGACGAAGAGGACAGACCGTACGGATTTCCTGCTGCTAGGGTTTCGCAGAAAGTTTGACCAGCGTTGACTTTTGTCAACGCTTGGTCCAATCAAGCTGAAAATTGGTGGAAGGTTCGATTTTTGAAGGCCGTACTACCTGGCACAAAAATCGAGGTCAAAGGGTTGACCGTTTTGCTGCTGCGTTGACTTTTAGCTTGCTGCCCCTGCGTTGACTTTTCAGGGCAGCGTTGACTTTTGTAGAATTGACTTGGGTTGACTCATCTACTGGTTGGAGGGTTGTTGTGACACATGCTGGGCTGGCTGACCAAAGGAGACTTTCCTGGTTGAAGCATCCTGTTGACCACCGAAACGAACACTCACATTTTTCCTGTTTCTGATTTGTCTTCTGTAAGA
>APFE030837949.1:0-20573 GCA_000404065.3 Pinus taeda | reverse complement strand
CAGCCATATATTTTTTGTGAACCTCTCTATCTTGGTGTGGTTTTCTCCTGCTTCCCCCCCCAGGTGCTGGTTTTGAAAGCCATGATGGATGATAGTATTTAGGTGTCAAAACATATGCTAATGCATGCAATGGAATATTTAGCATTTTCCATCGGTTTTGCACCTCTACACGAATATAATTGTACAAGGTGGTATCTCTAGGCTCAACAATGTCTTTAATCTGCCCCAACATGCTATCCATTTGCTCATACACCTCCCCAATTACTGGTCGATCTGAATCTGCAAACTTGATCATGTAATAAATTTGTTTGGTGAATTGCAAAACATATTTAACCTGTCCCCAAAAGTAACTGTCAAGAACAGTGTCCTTGACTGCATTAGCACCATCTATGTCAGTGTTAATTTCATCCCATGATTCAGCACACACCAGATTAGTTAAAGCTTGTCTCACCTTCACTAGCGGCCTAAAGGTGAGGTAATAACTAGCAAATCTTGTCTTTGCAATTTTAAGCAACTGCAACTTGGAGTAAGTGCCATAGAAGTAGTTTACCCTTGTATGCCCTGTTATGAATTTAATGACCTGCTTCCCTTTCCTGTAAACCTCAGCAATCCACCCACAATCTTTGTGTTTCACAATATCATGCATCAAAAGGTTCAATGTGTGAACCAGGCACCCAGACCAAAAGATGTGTGGATGAGTACGCTCAATAATTTTTCCTGCTGCCTTACAATTTGTTGCATTATCTGTGATCACTTGAACCACATTATTCGGACCAACATGTTTGATTGATTTCAATAGGAGATCTACAATGTTTTGTGCAGATGCAGTGATGGAGGATGAGTCATGACATGTAATAAATACTGCACCACTAGAAGAAACACCAAGAACATTTATCAAATGTTGGTTTCTAATATTTGTGCACCCATCTAATACAATGGATAACCCAGAATCTACCCACTCATTTGTAAAACGTGTCAAAGCTCTCTGAACCTTAGCTTTTTCTCTTTCTAATAACACTGTTTTAGCTTTCTCATAGTTGGGGGCCTTGTATCCTTTTGGGGCTTCATTGATGGCCTTTACCATTTCATGCCAATAGGGAGAGCGAAGCACATTGAATGGTACACCACAAGCACAAAGAAAATGGACTATCTTTCCATCCACATCATCCCTCCTAGCAACATTAAGGAAATCCCCTATTGTTCTTCTACCTCCAGAGCTTGCAAAAGTACCATGAGGAGATGAGGAACTACCAAATTTAGAGGTTGCACTTGATTCAGAATGAGTTTTTTGTTTCTTGTTTTTTTGTTGTGCAACCATCTCTATTTGGATGTATTTTCTTCTTTCTTCAGTTGAAATGTTTGGGCAAATTTGTACCCCTACAGGACCCTTTTTTTCATCACTGTCCAGCACCCCACAAAGATGCCTCCTCAGACGGGTATATGAACCACAATATGGTTTTCCTCCATGACAACTATGAGGGCACACAAATTTGTAAGATCCACCACCCTTTCCCCCATCAAGTTTGGTCACATAGTTCCACAAGGGTGTTGATGTAGCTTTCCCATCTTGTGTTTCAGTGTCCCCTTCAGGTTCATCCCCTTCCTCTTCAAACCCTTCCTCCTCATCATACATTGGGTCACTCATATTGGGACCACTGTCCCCTTCTGTTTCTTCCCTTCTATTCCTATTCTCCTTTGCCATCATTAAAACCAAGAGTGGAATGATACATAGAAGCCAAAAGAACACCATCTTGGAATATAGGTGGTGGACAACCTGTAAATAAAGGAGCAAGTAGAAACAATGGGAAAGAATAGGAGAGGGAGAAGAAAAATACAAAAAAATTGTCAAAAAAATAAGGGAGTTTGGGGTTTGTACTTACCTCTTTAGCTCTTGTAGATGAAGTCCTACAAGCTCTTGCTCCAAGCTCCTCCTCCTTCTCCTAGCTCCTCCTTCTTCACTCCTCCAAGCTCTCCTCTCTTCTCCTCTCCTTTCCTCTCTTCTCTTCTCCTCTTCTCTTCTCCAACTCTCATAAACTCAAAGTGAGAAAATGAGGAATGAATGGGGGCTTTATTCTTTTCATTCCTCACCTTAACCTCACTCTAACCTCACCCTAACCCACCCACTTTATGCTAAGTTAAGATAACTTAAAAAAAAAAAAATGTACTTTTCCCTTGCACGCGGCCTTCTTGCCCGAAGCATACGAAAGCGTACGCTTCCACCTCCAAAACACCAGGCTTCTGAGGCTCGAAGCGTCATACGAAGTGCGCTTCGGAGGCATGGAAGCGGCGCTTCCGTGGGGCGCTTCCAAATTTCTAGGAAGCGGCTTAAAAAGCCAAAACGGCGCTTCCGAAGTCGGAAGCGCCGCTTCCGGCGAAGCTTCCTAGGCGCTTCCGTACGGGATGCGCTTCGGGGCTTGGAAGCGGGGGGGGCGCTTCGTGCAACACTGGTTTGGCCGTAAGCCTCAGATCAGTCACCTCAAAGTGTTTGGCTCGATTGCATATGTTTGGATTCCAGTTGCTAAGCGCTCTAAGTTCGATTCCAAAAGCTACAAGCTCATGATGGCAAGGTACAGTGACCACCACGAGGCCTATAGGCTGATAGATATAAACACTGGTTGTCTTAGCTTCAGTCAGGACGTAATGTTTGATGAAGACAGAGGATTCTTTTAGTCTCCTACTTCTGAGCAGTGTTCTGAGGATCAGCCTCACAATGTTCTTCTTCTATTAGGTCCACCTAATGGGAGGGATGATGCAACGTCAGTATTTGATGATGCACTACCTGAGCTTCCTTCGGAAAATAATCCTCCTCTTGCTGCTCCCGTTGTTCTTGAGCCTCCTCCACCCACTCCTGATATTGGTTCTTCTACTCTTCGGCCTAAATGGTGGGCTAAAACTATTGGTGATCTCCGGGATAATGAGCTCCTTGAAGGTAGAACTTCCCGAAATAAGAGCAAACACTAGCCTACAGTAAATTTTGCTCTTATGGCTAACTTATACAGTGTTTTTGAGCCTCAAACCTATTTAGAGGCTAAGGGTATACCTGAGTGGGAATAGGCTATGGAAGCAGAATTCCAGAGTCTTCAGAGGAATCACACTTGGACCCTTTCTAATCTTCCTACAGGGAAGAAGCCCATTAGCTGCAAATGGGTGTATAAAGTAAAATACAAAGTTGACAGGACCTTCGACAAGTATAAGGCTCGCCTTGTTGCTCGAGGATTCTCATAGAAGGAAGGCATAGACTATGAGGAGACCTTTGCTCCTATAGCCAAGGTGAGTACCATATGGTTTGTCCTTGCCTTAGCAGCTAACTTATACAGTGTTTTTGAGCCTCAAACCTATTTAGAGGCTAAGGGTATACCTGAGTGGGAATAGGCTATGGAAGCAGAATTCCAAAGTCTTCAGAGGAATCACACTTGGACCCTTTCTAATCTTCCTACAGGGAAGAAGCCCATTAGCTGCAAATGGGTGTATAAAGTAAAATACAAAGTTGACAAGACCTTCGACAAGTATAAGGCTCACCTTGTTGCTCGAGGATTCTCATAGAAGGAAGGCATAGACTATGAGGAGACCTTTGCTCCTATAGCCAAGATGAGTACCATATGGTTTGTTCTTGCCTTAGCAGCTCAATTCAGCTGGAAAGTCCATCAAATGGATGTAAAGAGTGCTTTTCTGAATGGTGACTTACAAGAAGAAGTCTACATGATGCAGCCTCCAGTATTCAAGGTTGTCGGTCAAGAATAGAAAGTTTGAAAATTAGTCAAAGCACTCTATGGTCTGAAACAAGCCCCTCGGGCTTGGTACATGAAACTTGATAAGTATCTAAGAGATCATGGTTTTCAGCAGAGTCCATCTAATGCAAACCTGTATATCAAACATACTAGTGATATATTCTGTTTGTGGTTGTCTATGTGGATGATCTTATCATTACTAGCAGTTCAGCACATTTGATCCATGGGATCAAACATGATTTGTGCAACACTTTTGATATGACAAATTTGGGACTTCTTCATTATTGTTTAGGGGTGGAAGTCTAGCAGACTAAGAACAACATCTTTCTCTCTCAGTCCAAGTATGCCAGAAATCTTGTGGACAAGTTCAGAATGCAGGATTGCAAACCTACCACGACTCCTATGGAACCCGGGCTCAAACTTCCAGCTTAGTCATCCTGACCACTTGTGGATGAAACTTTATTCAAGCAGTTAGTGGGTAGCCTCATCTACCTTATTGCCACTTGACCTAATATCAATTTTGCAGTGAGCTACATTTCATGCTTCATGACAACTCCTAAGGCCGATCATTGGATACTAGCAAAGCGTGTGCTGCGTTATGTAAGAGACACTCCTGATTATGGACTTCTGTACACTCGGAGTTCAAATCCTACACTCAGTGGTTACATAGATTCAGACTGGGCTGGTTCGGTTGATGACTGTAAATCTACCACTGGGTATGTGTTTAGTCTGGGATCCGGCGCTGCCACATGGGCTAGTAAGAAGCACTAGGCAGTGGCTCTCTCCTCGATAAGTGTAGAATATCAGGAAGCAGTTAAGGCATTTTGTGAGGCAGTTTGGCTTCGACGTATGCTTGCAAATATACATGTTTTCCAGGCAGGTCCTACTCCCTTGTTCTGTGATAATCAAGAAGTGCTCAAACTCACCAAGAATCCAGTGTTCCATGAACGAACAAAGCATGTGGAAACTCATTGTCACTACATTTGACAGCTTGTTGAAGACGGATCCATTCAGTTGCTATATGTTCCCACAACAGAGCAGCCAACAAACATCTTCACCAAGCCTCTTGGTCCTGATAAGTTTGTAAAATTTAGAGGGTCTATAGGTGTTGTAAATAGATTGAGCATTAAGGGAGGGTATTAGAATAATGCTATTTTAGTGTTTACTGCTCATCTATGATTGTAATTAGCAGTTTCTTGTTAGAAACTTGTTGTTTCTATATTCTTAGTAGAAACTTGTTGTTTCTACTTTCTTAGTAGAAACTTACTATTTCGGTAAACACATTTGTATTATTTATTGAGCTTTACTGCTCATTGTAAATCAATTCAATACAATCATTGATTACTGATCAAGTCTTAACCTTGGGCCTATTAACTGATGACTACAAATAAAGAGCAAGGAAATACAGTTTTAAAAAAATAATCTAAGGGTTGGAAAATTCATTGACATCTCCTTGTATTTGTATAGTCGTAATCCCTATAACCAATCATGATAAGTTGCAAACATAGATGGACCTTGAGAAAAGAAAGATGTGCGATCTATTTAGAATTGACATACAATAAAGTATATTCAATGTTCATAGAATACATCTAAAAAAGAGAGAATCGCAAACTATTCAATGGTTAACCACCAAGATAAGTTCTTCGATACACAGTGATTTTAATGTTTACAGTTTTGCATATTTGGACATAAAAGTAGGAAACTATTATGTTCCGTGCAGGGGGGAAAGTACCAGAAACCATAAGAATAATGTCATCCCGCTAACACAAACCTTAAGTTATTGCAATGACATTTCTTCTTACAGTTGCTATAACTCAAAGGCTAATGCATTTAATTATATCTATTGAAAAAATGTTTTCCTTACCTTCAAAAATACTACACAGTTTATCTAGGTTGGATTATGTACAAAATCCTTAACCTAAAAGAAAAATAAGTTAATATGATTAACATAATAATGCAGTATGCTCCACTGATTGTGTTTGGGGCTATGTATTGTACACGTGAAAAGAAGTGTGACTTCAAAGAGAATATGATTCATGACGGAGACACTAAGGGAATACTTTCAACCATAAAAGCAATTTCATAATGTTGAAGAACAAAATAAGATAAAAATGCTTTTGATCTTTCATGAATTGCCATACATTAAACTTACCTGTGAGATTGTGACGAGGAAAAGGAAAAGAGCAATGTAATCTGGTGGTTCAGCAGTAATATATATAGTTTGCAGCGGTGAAAAAAAGCCACATAACTGCACTTGTTTGCTCAGTTCTCTAAGAAATCTCCTAACTTTGTTTTGCTTCTCTTCCAGTGCTACTCCTGAGGTTCCTTTCTAGAGAAAAACAATACATCAGAATCTACTTTTGAATGCCTAAAATGAAAAGGCTTAATTAAGAGTACAATTGATTGCTACATCAACTTACCTGGTTAAAACTCTTAATTTCACGGACTACTGCATTATTGATCCCCTCTACTGAAAAGGAAATGGTGCTTGCTTCTACCTGCAGTTATAACAAAAATGATAGTGTTCCTTTCCCTCTCAAACAAAGGTATCATTAAAGAAATTTTGAGGTCTAAAAAGGGCTTACTAAGGAAAATAATAAAATTATTAGTTAGAATAACAACATAAGAGTTGTGAATTTTCAAAGAGAGAAAACCTATTTTTTATTCGTATTTTCGACTTATCTCCTTACAGGTTTACTCAATTTCAAGTACAAGAACTTGTTGAATGCATAGTTTAATTCGACATCCAGTAACTATCCACTCTACATACTTTTGATAAGCCCATAGTGAAATAAACTGGAAATACATGAAAGAAATATGTTTCTCTCAAGAAGTATGTATTTTCATGTATACAAGCACATTTCTTCCTGTATTTCCACTTTATCTCACTTTGGTCCTATTAAAAGTATGTAAAGTACTATTCGTTGGATGCATAATTTAATTCCACATTGAATAAGTTAATTCTGCATCCAACAAGTTCTTGCACTTGAAATTAGTTTCCTTTCCTTTCTTTTGAAAATATTTACCCATATGGTTGACATCATGATCTTGAATCCTATTGGGCTTTTTAAAGTTGATGTTGATAGCACATTTTTCATTTTCAAACCCATTTTTCAATTCTAACTTTCTCTAATGTAAAACAACCCAATTAAATACCAAAGTATCAAGCTTGAGTAACTTTTACATTATTCTAGGTCTCACCTTGCAATGGAAACTAAAATATATGCATGGTCTGTCAATTTTCTAACCACTAAGTTCTTCTGATAAATATGGAAGTACTGAGTATTAAATGGCAACCCAAGAAGGAAAGTCACGGCAGATGAAAAATATATTAAATCATTTGACAGAATTCCCTGTTTTTTATATGGGAAGAAAGTAAAGAAGGGTGTGAGGATACCTTAGATGCTGATCTTAACTGTGATGCAAGCAAGCATCGCAATAACTGTAGCTGCCCAATATGGGCCAGGCATTCAACCAATGGTTCCCACGTTGAATTTATGAATTCAACCTGTGAAGGAAAGAACAGGTCTGTCAGTTGAACTATTAAAGCAATTGAAGTCAAATATTTTCATAAGATTAGTAAACAAACAATAAAATGTCTCAGTCCAAAGAATAATGAAATTGATTCAAAAGCATAATGCACCTGTCCGCAAGTCAGATAACATAATTGTGGCTTCAAAATAAAACTCAGAGCCCACAGTAAGTACAATATAGATCACAAAATAATTGGAACATAAATAAAACAGGAAAAACATACACGAGTTCATATATCTGTGCAAGGAAGCATCTCTCTGTTGTATTGCCTGGTGACCAATTAGAAACATAGGGATCAAAACCTGCCCTAATGTACCAAGAGGAGATAGAAGAAAATACACCAAGGAAGAGTTAGAAGCACGAAGACAAAAAAGCAAAGGGCTCAATCTAAGCCCACATCTAGAAGGTTCAACCAAGCCCCATTCCTTGTTGTTAGTGGATCCAGGAGCATGCATACAGGGCATAGAAGAATAGCAGATTTCCTTCACACGAATGGCGAGTTTGACATGGATGCAAACAAGTGCAGTTCTCCATGCATGTGTCATACCAATCAATATTCTTAGATCCCCCTATTGGGATGATATTGTTACTACTATCAACAATGCCCCTAAAGGATTCTAAAGCCCCAGGTATGACAAAGCTAGAACTTAATCACTAGGCAAAGGAAAGCCAAAATCCATAATGTTCTAGGACAATTTGCAAATAATTTGGAATAAAATGTGGGGTATCTGTTGTATCTGATAAATGGACAAATGTTATAGTCTAGTTATAGATAATTTTTCTAGGTGTGTCCACTAGTGTAGCTAGTGTCTTCATTGCAGTCTATGAATATTATGATCATTATGAGACCAGTTCTAATATACCATTCAAGAAATTGCTTTGCACAATGTCATTAAAGTCGTCACTGATAATGCACCCTATTACCGACAAAAGTGGGTGACCCCTAAGAGAAACTTCTCTTATTCATCTACAGTCCCTGACAGCCACCTAGTAGCCAATGTTACGTGCCATTCATATCCATGCCACCTGCATCAATCATATGTGTTGGACACCTAATCCTCTAAGGGATGGTGTGGAAGCTGAACAGTGAAAGGGAGTCCAAGAGACCACTTGGAATATGAAACCAAGGGTCACTAGCCTTGTATAAATATGTATCATTGTGAATAATAATGCATTCAATGCTTATCTTAATTTGCTGTCCATTATTTGTGTGTATGGTATTTGAGCGGGCGAATTCCTGCCCTACTCCAATTTGAACAGTTGTGGCTTCTCTAACCTGTCATTCCAGAATTCTCCGTCCTCCTGCTACAAATCATTTGTGTGGTCTTCTGTCAGTGCTACAAACTTTTGGTGTTACACTGAATCATAATCTGATCAATGCGTTCCTCTTAAAATTATGTGCACCATTCAGATTTCTCTATGCCTTTCTAGCACACCCACAATCTTGAAACCGTCAAGAGTTATCTTCCTCAAACATTGAATGATCTAGGTGGCTCCAAACACATGCAGAAATATAGGACGATTGAGGAAGGGTCAAAAATCAAAGTGTTTGGATTATGCTCGAACTACGTTCATGTTAAAGATCTCGTCATCGTGATCGCGGTGGTGTGAACGATTCGTCAATTCGAGTTCGGATGAAAAAGATAGAGACAGTCAAAGTTTTGGTTGACTTTCACTCACTGGGCAGGGTAATGGAGACACAATTTAGAATTTTTCTGGCGGATGAAATCCGGCCAACTCTGGCCGGATTCCGGGCAAAATTGTTGTTAAAATGTCTCCTTCGGCCTAAAATCGAGATTTTCAAGAATATCGATGTTGTTTTCAAATAACAAAAATTGTTAAAAAAAAGGGTGGTGGGCCACCAACCCCGCCATCCCAATCCTTATCAACGTAAGTATTAATGGAGGGGCAGGCCACTACCCCCAGCCCCTCCCCCTGTACTTGGCAGAATCACCATACACCGCGCCAAGAATTAGGTGGTGGGTCGTCCCTTGGCGCATGGACCCAACCACGACCACATCAAACCAACTGCCCTTAATAAAGAAATGAAGTCGGTGATAGGTGGGGTGGGCGGCCGCCCAAGGCAGGCCCAACCCGACCCCTTTTAAAATTAATGTTTCTGTTATGTAAACAAAGGAGGGGGCGAGGTTTGACCGCCTGACCTCTTCCATAATAAACGAATCCATAACCACTCCACCAATGACATTTCTTGTTTAGTCTGCTTGGGAAAATTGATATAAACCCGTCATTTCATCAGTGTGCCCGAGCATGTAGGAGCAGGAGTGGAAACGGAAATCGAGACGAAATTTTTTAATTAATTTTTAATACAGGTGGAACCATGATTGAGCAAAATTTCCAGGAGGGTGAAATTTTTGGAGTGTCGAAATTGGACAAATTTTATGTCGATCTTACACCTCTCAACAACACAAACCCAATGGCACAAACAGTTCCTTGATCTGAGCAACCGATTTTCAGAGGACCCGGAGGAGGGAATCTTTGAGGAATCTAGGGGGGAATCTAAAAGATTCCTTAAGCCCTAGATTTTCATTTTCTCATAATTCAAAAATTTGACAGTTGATTTTGCACTATTCAATGCCACAAATTTGATGGTGTGTTCAGATTTCCCATTTGCTCATTCTATTTTAGGCCACTTTTCTAAGTGGAGTGCAGGTGTCAACATTCATGTGCGAGCAACCATTTCCATGAGATTTGACACCGTGAGATCGATGGTACGAACAACTTCAGCAACTTGACATCCTTTTCTTCAGATGGCCTCAAGATGTGAGGTATATGTAGTATGTTCATGTACTTCTTTTCGCTATGCATTGTGCTACACAGATCCCTGTTTGATGTTTGATGTGAGATCTTGTCTTCTTACTTGTTTTCATGATTCTTGCTTGATGTGATGAAGAATCATTTGTGAGATGTACTTGTTGTCATGAGTCATCATGTTTTGTTTGAGATCCCTTTGTTGTATGTTGTTGGGATATTCATGTTGTCGCCATGTATGTTTGCATATAGATCCCTTTTATGCCATGTTGGCGGGATGCTCATGATCATCATGCATGAGTTTATGTCATACTGATAGGAGTCCTTTTTGACTGAATGTTCCTGTAGCGGAACATCTCCCGGAGCCACTCTTGCGTGAGGGCATTTTCCTTGTATAATAGCGACATCACCTCTTATGTACATCATCACTATTAACAACACTTAATGCAGTGACCTACACCATCTTGACATCGGGGCCTGGAGACGTAGTCCCTCCTGGATGAACTCCGTTATCAACGGCTTATGTTTTCATGTGCTGATGAACATCATGTTCCTCTTCTTTACAACATGCAGATGTATTCATTTATGTTCTTTTAAAAAAAATGCAATTTAATACATCATGAAAGTAAAAGGTCTTGGAAGGGTCCTTTGTCACACCCGAACCTGGATCATTGAATCATCGTTTCAAGTGTGGTCAGCTCTAGTGGTCGGTTTTGTGAGCATTGTATTGGAGTTGATTCCTTTAAGTGCATGAGTTGTAACAACTGTGTTAGTTTTTGGTAGCATCAGATGTGCCCTAGCCATGAAAATTGGTGGAGAGGCTAAGGTACATGAGCTCTAAAGAACCCAAAAATCGTTTGGTGATATTCCACCTAGATTGTATTTTATTAAAATAATTAATATTTTTAATCGGTAAGAATGATCTAGAAGGCGAATCAAGTCAAGTTTTAATCTTAGCCATTGATTAGAGACTTAATCTCGGCCGTTGAAGTCTCAATGACAAAAGTATAAGGAGGCTTGGGGTTCATTTAGAAACATACATAGAGAGAACAAATTGATCTGGAGTTCGATTTTTGGGGCTAGGAAGCTGAAAATTCGAACTGAGTGATCATTCTGCAATAGAGGGGCAGGGATAGTTCAGGAATACTGGACAGAAAGGCGGAGAGACACTAGTGGAGGCAGCGCAACAACTAGAAGGATTGATGTTGGGCCCACGCAAGCCTGATGCAGAGCTAGAAGAGCCAGCGCAAAAGCAAAAGTTGCCCTCACGCAGAACACCGAAACTGTCGGGGAATTGCTGGAATAGCCGGGAAGGTTGACGCAGAAGATAGAAGAGACAGTGCAAAAGCTAATGCAGAGCCTATAAGGCTAACGCAAGATCTACGCAGGGCCAGCGCAGAGATAGCCCATTCTGCTGCCGGATCAGCCGGAATCTACCGAGTGAAGTGAGGTAAAACTCACTCAGTTTTTTGCCATTATATTTTCTTTGTCACTGAATTGCCAGCAGGGCATCGAACTTTGTATTTAGAACTACTGCTTAATAATATAAAACCCTCAAAGTTGTTGCACCTGTTTTCCTACATTGGATTTTTCCGAGGACTATTTTGTCCAAGAATAACTATGTCCTATGTATCTTGTTCTTTGCTCAATTTTTTGTTTCATGTAATCAAATTTAAAGTAGTGTAGGCTACAGAAGTAATTTACTTCAGTATTCAGAAAATAACTTGATAATGTATATTAAAATCAAGTAGGAGAAGTAAATTCAGTTTTTGTTGCAATAGTGGTTCCTTGGAGTAGGAATTTTCACATGGTATCAGAGCATTGATTTTGAAATAGGAAGAGAAGATCTAGCATTGAGCAGAGAGGACAAAAGTTGCATTTGGCAACAATTTGAATCCCCTTTAAGGGATTGTGCAGTCCTTGCTAGGAAGCAGAGGTTCTGAGGAAATCTCTCTCTGAGAGAGTCAATGGACAGGTACGATTTCCAGTTCATGAGTTTGCAGAGATAGAGGGAGTGACACAGAGCCCCAACGCAATGCTTGAAGGGTGCAGTTTCTGTCAAGGTAGAAATCTGTTGGAAAAGAGTGAACACACATAGAAGGGGAATTTTCTCCTCGGAGGACTTTTTCTCGCCAAAAGTTTGAATTCTTCACTTGCCAAACAACAAATCAAATGCTAAGCAGTGACTAGAGGAGTCAATTTGACAATTTGGGTGAGATGGCAACACATGGGCTCAAAGATCAAGACAAGTTAGAAGGAGCTTCCAATTATGTCATATGGAAGACCAAAATCTTAGTTGTTCTGGAGGAGTACAATCTCGAAGAATACGTCAAGAGTGTTGTGGTTGTTCCTGCGGACAATGATCGCGGGGGAAGTACAAGGTCGAGCAGGGGAAGGCGAAGAGGTTCATACTTGATGGAGTTTGAGATCATGTGGTCTCACACTTGTAGGTCAAAGATACAACACAAGAGATGTGGGAAGCTTTGTCTTCAATATATGAAGGCTCTTCCAAACAACGGAAGATGTACTTAGAACAAAAGTTGCAACAGAAACTGATGCAAAAGGGAGAAGGGGTTAACTCCTATCTTCAACATCTTCAAGACACCAGAGACCAGCTTGTTGCAGTGGGGTGTACTCCTCAGTCTACCGCGATGATAAGGATGACCCTGAATGGAGTCTCAAATGAATGGCAAGTCTTTGTCCAAAGTATATTGAGCAGGGAAAGACTACCTTCATGGGAGGAGATGTAGGCAACCCTTCAACAGGAGGAATTAACAAGGGATTTGGTTAAGGTCAACCTCAATGGCAGCAGTGGAAGTGGAACGAAGACCAAAGAGGAGGAGGAGAACGAACCCCTAGCATCAATTTGCATCCTAGTGTCCTTTGAAGCAAAAAGATAAGGATGAGAAACATGATCCTAAGGCTGCTCTGCAAAAATTAACGAAGATGAGTTTGTCATGAGTGCCCACGCATCTCCAAGAGGGAAATGGGGTGATATTGAACTGTAGTTGGGAGGACTACATGTGGAAAGGATCCTTGAGGAGTCCACCTCTTGGATCAAATTCCTCGCCACGGGAACCCGAGAATCAACAATAGCCATCACCTGTGCTCTAGCCATGAAAATTGGTAGAGAGGCTAAGGCACATGAGTTCTAAAGAACCTAGAAACCGTTTGGTGAAATTCCACCCAGATTATTTTATTAAAATAATTAATATTTTTAATGGGGTTCCTAAGTCTAAACTTAGGGAAATTAAAGTATTAATGGGTATTAATCGAAAGATGGGTGAGAATGATCTAGAAGGCGGATCAAGTCAAGTTTTAATCTTAGCTGTTGATTAGAGACTTAATCTCGGTCGTTGAAGTCTCAACGAGAAAAGTGTAAGGAGGCTTGGGGTTCATTTAGAAACACACATAGAGATAACGAATTGATCTAGAGTTCGAGTTCTAGGGCTAGGAAGCTAAGAATTCGAACCGAGTGATCATTCTGCAGCAGAGGGGTAGGGATAGTTCGGGAATACTAGACAAGGAGCCGGAAAGACACTAGTGGAGGTAGTGCATCAACTAGAAGGACTAGCATTGGGCCAATCTAAGCCCACGCAGGCCTGACGCAAAACCAGAAGGGCCAGTGCAGAAGCAAAAATTGCCTTCAAGCAGAAAGCCCAAATTGTCGGGGAACTGCCAGAACAGCTGAGAAGGTTGATGCAGAAGGTAGGAGAGACAGCGCAAAAGCTCACGCAAAGCCTGTAAGGCTGACGCAGGGCCTATGCAAGGCCAGCGTAGAGATAGTCAAGGTTAGCTAGTTCTACTACCTGATCAGCCAGAATCTGCTGGGTGAAGTGAGGTAAAACTCACTCAGTTTTTGCCATTATATTTTCTCTATCACTAGATTGTCGAGAGGGCATCCAACATTGTATTCAGATCCACTGCTTAATAATATAAAACCCTCAGAGTTGTTGCACCAGTTTTCCTGCATTAGGTTTTTCCAGGGACTATTCTGTCCAAAATTAATTGTGTCCCATGTATCTTGTTCTTTGCTTAGTTTTTTATTTCATGTAATCAAATTTAAAGTAGTGTAAGTTGCAGAAGTAATTTACTTCAGTATCCAAAAAATGATTTGATAATATATATTAAAATCAAGTAGGAGAAGTAAATTCAGTTTTTGCTGCAGTAGGGGTTCCTTGGAGGAAGAATTTTCACAGCTTGGTCTCCTTTCTGCTCATCGTACCAATTATGTTGGCTCTAAGAAACCAAATTCGTTGTAGGATTGTGTTGTGAATATTTATGGCAGCATTATCATAGAATGATCATGAGTATGACACCAAAAGAATTCAAACGACTATTTGCAAACTAAGTGTGCACACATTATCATCATCTGCGAAATATACAATGTCGTCAAGCTGATGTTGCTCTATGTGGGCAAGAGCAGTGTTTTGTTGATGAAAGCCACGATCTTTGATATCCGTTACATTCTTCTCACAAACAAGGTGATTATACATTACCCCTGTTTTCTTAACAATTCTGTTGTTTCCATGATTTAAGCGGGCATCTCAACAACAATCCAAAGAAGAGGTGGTGGAACAAGCCTTACAATATGATCCAAACGATTCAAAGTCACAGTTATATGTTGGAGTCACAACAATAAGAAGTTTTCGTGGAACAAAATCTAAGATCTTAACTGGAGATAAACAAACCAAGGGATCCATCTTCTCACCACGAACACCTAATACTTCAGCTTCTTTCTCATGTTGAACCTTTAATCCCAAATTCTTTGTTCTCTCCATCTTTATAGTTTCAATCATCCTTCCTTTGTTTCCAACTTGACTCAAATCTTGCTTAGCGTTTGTCGGTATTGATTTTACCTCAACTGCAAACCCTTGGGGTTTAGAGGCAAGATTTGTTGGAAAATTCTCCATGCTAAATGGGGTGAATCTGATGTTGAAATTTGGTACCGGAGGACAGGTGGTTCCCTTAGGCTTTGATCTTTGGTCTAGGGAAAAGTGTCCAAAAGAATTTATTTTTTCTCCTCAAGTGACTTTATAATTTTTATAAAGTCAAATCTAATTTAAAAGTGACTTTAGGTGATAAAGTTACTAAAGTCTAATTTTAAAGTGACTTTTATAAAGTCAATGAAAAATTAGAAAGGAAAAGTGACTTTGGAAATAAATGACTAAGTGGGTCTTTATTAAAGTGGGTGAATTAAAAAATAGAAAGTGAGATTTAAATGTGCATTTAATCTCAGCCATTGATCTAAACCTATTTCAGCCATTGGATTTAGGGATCACCCAAAAGTCACTTAGGGTTGGATTAAGAGAGGAAAAGGAGGAAAAAGATCATTCATTCTTTCATGAGCAGATTGAGAGAAAGAGAGCAAGAGAGCAAGGGAAATTTCTGGACGAGGAGAAGGAGGCAGCAGCTTGGCACACATACCAAGGCAACATTTAAGCAAATCCTTACAGCTAAATGAGCAAGCAGAAAAAGGCAGATTTTTGCTAGCAAACAGTCGAGGTAGCTGATTTTCTGCACAAAAATTCAGGTCTGTACAGTCTGTTCGTACCGTTCGTACAACATGTCAGTACAGTTCGTACAGTCGTCCGTACCGTCCGTACAGTAACCGTACAACATTGTGTTGCTGTTTGGAAATTTCCACTGGGCTGTGAGGCTCAGAAATCGAGATAAGTTGGAAATTTGCTTGCTGATTTTGCTGATTTTTGCAGAAATTTCTCACTGTAAAAAAGGCTTTTTTCAGAAATAAAGAAGAGCTCTCAAACTGGTTTTCCCCAAGAGTTTTAGGGGGTTTTTCCAGGGTCACGTTGACCAAAAATATCAGTGTTTTAATGTGTTTTAATGGCTGTTTATTATTGCTGATTTTTATTTCTGCAATTTCCAGCATTCTGTAAATTTTCCAGAATTTGTGTTTTCAGCAAATTTATTTTTTCCAGCCTGTTGAATGTATGTTTATGGGAAAGGGCATTTAACTACATCGGAGAAATAAGGAGAAACTGAAAACCGGGGTGGGAAAACAGAAATTTTAACATGGTATTAGAGCTTGAGTGCTGAAGGGCAGTTTGGGACAGCAAAAGAGAAAAATTAAAGTTGCTGATTTTTCACTCAGAAAATTCCAGCAAGCTAATTTTTCATAAACAGCAGATTTTATCTTTACTACAGCAGTGTTATTTTCAGTTTTAGGACAGCAGGATGTCATTGGGATTGAGGGTAAAGGATAGGTTGGATGGGATACAAATTACAGCGTTTTGAAGGAGAGAATGCAGAGTATATTTGAGGTGGCAGAAGTCTGGGATATCATGGTGCATACCACTCAGACCCCTGTTGTTGTGCCTACTGATGCTACTCAGTTGGCTGCTTATAATAGAAAGAACAACAAAGGTAAGAGGCTGATTCTAGACGGAATCAAAGACCATTGCATTCCTCATGTGAGAGGAAAGAGCAATGCCCATGAGATGTGGACAGCATTGTCCAATCTCTACCAGAGTACCAATGAGAACCGAAAAATGGTTCTGAAGGAGAAACTGAAAACATTAAGATGGGTAATGATAGTGCAGCTGGATATCTCACTAAGATTACTAATGTGAGAGATGAGTCGGCAACGATTGGAGAGGCCATTCCACCCACTGAGTTGGTGCGGATTGTGGTAAATGGCCTCCCCCGTTCATGGATGAACTTTGCTGATGGGGTTTGTGCACGTGAAACCCCTCCCACATGGGAGAGGTTTTGGGATGATTGCATTCAGACAGAGATCAGGAAAGGTCAGCTTGGGGCAGCCAAGCCAGTTGAACAGAATGAGGATGTAGCACTGGTGGCAAGAGGCAAGAAAGGCAAAGGGAAGAAGTAGGCTTCCACAAGCAGTGGTGGGGGCAAAGACAAAGGTAAAGGTAAACAGGTAAACACACAGAAGGACTATTCCAAGATGAAGTGTTGGAATTGTCAAAAGATGGGACACTATGCAGTTGTGTGTCCGGAGAAGAAGAAGAAGAAGGGGAAGGACCAGAGTTTGGTAGCTTCAGCAGAGGTTGAGGACTTTTTAGGTCATTTTGACCAGGAGTTTGCGTTCACTACGTGTGAGTCCTCGAGTGCAGGATCACCTGCCACACAGGTTCAGAGGGAGCATGCTTTTCCCTCGATTAGCGGAGCATCTTCGGGTATCTGGTATGTGGAAAGTGGAGCTTCACGTCACATGACAGGAGTTCGTGAGTACTTCTTAGAGATTTCAGAGAGTGGCACTGATATAGAGGTAGTACTTGGTGATGACATAGTTGTTAGAGCAGTCGGGGTGGGGACACTGACATTTCAGAGGGAGTCCAAACCTCCCTTGAAGGTGACAAATGTTCTTTATGTGTCAGGGATGAGGAAGAACCTCATATTCGTCTCAGCTTTGGAGGACAGAGGGTATGAGGTACTGTTCAGGGGAGGACAGGTGTTGATGTATCCCAGGGGCACTCCAGTTGATTCAGCTAAAGTGATAGGTGTACACCATGCAAAGGTGTACAAGTTTGCATTCCAACCCCTTTTGGCTTTGAGCAGTAGTACTGACAGCGGAGCTAGCAGTTTTGAGCTGTGTGAGATTTGGCATCGCAGGATGGGACATATGCATCATGGAGCCTTGAGGACGTTGCGGGAGATCACTATAGGTATGCCAGATTTCAATACTGATCACTTTGATACTTGCAGAGGATGTGCGATGGACAAGTTTTCCAAATCCCCTTTTCCCAGCAGTGACAACAGAGCGACTGGGATACTTGACTTGATTCATTATGATGTGAGCGGTCGGATGTCTCATGTTTCCTTGAGTGGATATGAGTACTATGTTTTATTCATTGATGATCACTCCAGGAGGACCTGGATTTATTTTTTGAAGACCAAGAGTGAGGTCTTCAAGCGGTTTCAGGAGTTTAGAGCTCTTGTGGAGACACAGACAGGTCAGAAGATCAAGTCCCTAAGGTCGGACAATGGGGGAGATTACACCCTTGGAGAGTTTGTTGATTATTGTGCGGAGGCAGGCATTAGGAGGTTGTTCACTGTTCCTTATAGCCCCCAGCAAAACGGGGTTGCGGAGAGGAAGAACAGATCCATCGGAGGGGCTGCCAAAGCCATGTTACATGATCAGGGGTTGCCATTGTTCTTGTGGGCAGAGGCCTGCAACACAGCTGTTTATTTGCAGAATAGGAGTCTGCATCGTGCCTTGGGCCACATGACTCCGGAGGAGGCTTTTTCTGGGAAGAAGCCTGATATTGGTCATCTTCGTATCTTTGCGTGCATTACATATTCCTACATACCCAAGGAGAAGAGGACCAAAATAGAGCCCACCGCAGATAAGGGTATCTTTGTGGGCTACAGTGAGACCTCAAAGGCCTTTCGGATTTACATTCTTGCACAGAGGAAAGTTGTGGGATGTGAAGTTCGAGGAGGACAGGGCCTTTAGGAGGTCACGGGAGTTAGAGTATCTGGATTAGCCAGACCCTTAGCAGCAGTTGAGTCAGTTGCAGGGATCCAGTGGGCAGCGTTCAAGAGGATCCGGAGGTACATCTATGACGATGTCAGCTCCATTAGTGAGCAGTGGCTCGCCGAGCCAGAGGGGTGGTGCTCCGGGCAGCATGCAGAGTAGTCCACAGAGCAGTTCACTAGGGAGTCCACTGATGGACAATTCACACGGTACCTCAGCTTCTACAGGTTCAAGTGCAGGCAGAAGGACAACAGACAGACAGTCAGGAGTTCAGGCTACTGATGGTGATGAGGAGGAGGAGTTTCATTCTTCTATGGGAGAAGCATGCTCAGGGAAGAGGAAGCCCAAGTGGCTTCAGGACACCTTGAGAGATGCCACATCTGTTGCTGAGCCGAAGAGGTTGGTCAGAGAGAGTAGACCACCTGAGAGATTTTGTAGCTATATGGCGATGGTTACCAGCATCCTTGACTCTGAGCCTTCTAGCTATGAGGAGGCAGCTAGTCAGCAGGTCTGGAGAGAGGCCATGCAGGAGGAGTATTCTTCTATCATGAAGAATGATGTTTGGGAGGTAGTGCCGAGGCCTGAGGGCAAGTCCGTGGTTACTTCCAGATGGCTTTACAAGGTAAAGCATGCTGCAGATGGCAGCATTGAGAAATTCAAAGCGATGTTTGTGGCTAGAGGGTTCTCCCAGGTAGAGGGAGTTGATTATGAGGAGACCTTCGCTCCCGTGGCTCGATATACTTCGATTCGCTCTATTATATCGATAGCAGCAGAGATGGGTTGGAAGATCCCAGTATGGATGTGAAGACCGCATTTCTCAATGGCTTCATACAGGAGGAGGTTGTACATTGAGCAGCCACAGGGCTCTGAGGTGCATGGGAAGGAGTCCCATGTGTGCAGACTGAAGAAGGCCCTTTATGGCCTGAAGCAAGCTCCCAGAGCTTGGTACTCCAGGATAGATACTTATTTGCAGGGATGGGTTTCACAAAGAGTGAGGCAGATCCGAACCTTTACTTTATTGTGATAGGTGAAGAGCCTCTCATTCTGGTGCTGTATGTGGATGACTTGGTCATTACAGGTGCAGAGAGACTCATAGAGCACTGCAAGGGAGATCTTGCGACGGAGTTTGAGATGAAGGGCATTGGCTTGATGCATTACTTTTTGGGTTTGGAGGTGTTGCAGGAGGAGGGGCATTTCTTCCTGGGGCAGGGGAAGTATATTGTGGACATCCTTGGCAGATTCCACATGGAGGATTGTAAACCCATGTCGACACCGATGATCACCAACTGGAAGAAGCTTCATGCTTCGTATTCCGAGTTGGTGGATCCCACATTGTACAGGCAGCTGATTGGTTCTTTGATGTATTTGGTCAACACTAGACTAGATATTTGTTTTGCAGTCAACACGATGAGTCAGTTTATGTGTGAGCCTAGGAAGGTTCACTGGGTGGCTGCAAAACACATTTTGCGGTACTTGCAGGGGAGAGTGGATTATGGTCTGGACTACAGGCAGGGGGATGGAGTGAGATTGGCAGGTTATACTGATTCTGATTGGGCAGGTTGTGCTTCTGATAGGAAGAGCACTTCAGGGTGTTGTTTTGGGTTGGGTTCAGCAGTAGTGTCATGGTTTAGTTGGAAGCAGCAGTCAGTAGCACTGAGTTCAACGGAAGTAGAGTATATGGCAGCCAGTCTAGCTAGTTGTGAGGCCATCTGGCTTTGCAAGATGTTGTTTGGCTTATTTGGTCAGCCGTTGAGACCTTCAGTGATTTACTGTGATAATCAGAGTTGCATTAAACTCACGGAGAATTCAGTATTTCATGGCAGGTCAAAGCATATCCGGATCAAATATCATTTCATCAAAGACTATGTTCAGAAGGGAGCTGTGAAGCTTGAGTATATTTCCACTGATGAGTAGGTTGCAGATATTCTTACCAAAGCCTTACCACGGGGCAAGCATGTCTACTTCAGAGACAAGATGTGTGTGGTGAGGAACAGCTTCCTTGGTAAGAGGGAGTGTTGAAATTTGGTACCGGAGGACAGGTGGTTCCCTAAGGCTTTGATCTTTGGCCTAGGGAAAAGTGTCCA